>CM060124.1:7437415-7507415 GCA_030522415.1 Channallabes apus
TTATTCGGTCTTATAAAGTGATCAGAGACGTGATATGATTCTGATGTAATGATCAGAACAGATGTGTTTAGTGATACCGTGTGTATGTTACGTTTCTCCACAGATAAAGCCAAAGAGGAGCTTGAGCAGGTCCCTAAGGTAGGACACATGAGACATGCTTCTGTTTGGTACGTCTCGTCTCGCCTCGTCTCTCACTCAGTGTTTTGTGTGTGTGTGTGTGCGTGCGCGCGTGTGTGTTACAGATCTTCATGAGGCCTGACTTCATACTGAGCGAGCCGGCCACCTTTAGCGCCGTGCTGCCGTGGTCGCACTTCGGCGTGGCCGGGGGGAAGAGCGGGCGGGACGGCGCGTCGTCACGGTTACTGCAGGAGAAAGTAAGCGGCGAATCAAATAGCGGTGTCGATTAATAGTTTGAGATACACACTTCCGAATAGCGGGTCCTCACGGCCTGTGTGCTCCGTGGTTTAGCTGAGTCACTACCTGGACGTGGTGGAGGTGAGCATCGCCAGACAGATCTCGCTGCGCTCAGAGGCGTTCTTCCACGCCATGTCGTCCCAGCGCGAGCTCCAGGACCAGCTGTGCGAGGCGGCGAGCGCCGTGAGAGCGCTGAGGGAGCACACGGCCAACATGGAGCGCACCATGAGCCACGGGCCGCTGCGGGCGCTCCGGCACACGGTCACGCGCAGGAACTGCGTCACGCTGCACGGCAAGCTGAAGCTGATGGCGGCGGTGCAGCAGACGCAGCCCACCGTGCAGCTCCTGCTCTCCACCTCAGAGTTCGTGGGCGCGCTGGAGCTCATCAACACCACCAAGGAGGTGCTGCAGCAGGAGCTCCAGGGCATCCACAGCTTCAGGTTACACACACACACACACACACATATATCCTGTATATACAGTACAGGCCAAAAGTTTGGACACACCTTCACTCACTCAATGTGTTTTCTTTATTTTCATGACCATTTATTTACATGGTAGATTCTCACTGAAGGCATCAAAACTATGAATGAACACATGTGGAGTTTGTACTTAACAAAAAAAAGGTGAAATAACTGAAAACATGTTTTATATTCTAGTTTCTTCAAAATAGCCCCCCTTTGCTCTGATTACTGCTTTGCACACTCTTGGCATTCTCTCGATGAGCTTCAAGAGGTCGTCACCTGAAATGGTTTCCAACAGTCTTGAAGGAGTTCCCAGAGGTGTTTAGCACTTGTTGGCCCCTTTGCCTTCACTCTGCGGTCCAGCTCACCCCAAACCATCTCGATTGGGTTCAGGTCTGGTGACTGTGGAGGCCAGGTCATCTGCCGCCGCACTCCATCACTCTACTTCTTGATCAAATATCCCTTACACAGCCTGGAGGTGTGTTTGGGGTCGTTGTCCTGTTGAAAAATAAATGATCGTCAATTTTGAATAAATCCCCAACAGTGTCACCAGCAAAACATCCCCACACCATCACACCTCCTCCTCCTCCTCCATGCTTCACAGTGGGAACCAGGCATGTGGAATCCATCCGTTCATCTTTTTTGCATCTCACAAAGACACGGCGGTTGGAACCAAAGATCTCAAATTTGGACTCATCAGACCAAAGCACAGATTTCCACTGGTCTAATGTCCATTCCTTGTGTTTCTTGGCTTGTTGCCTCTCCTTAGCAGTGGTTTCCTGTCAGCCATTTGACCATGAAGCCCTGATTCGCGCAGTCTCCTCTTAACAGTTGTTCTAGAGATGGGTCTGCTGCTAGAACCCTGTGTCTCATTTATCTGGTCTCTGATCTGAGCTGCTGATAACTTGCGATTTCTGGGGCTGGTGACCCGGATGAACTTGTCTTCAGAAGCAGAGGTTATTCTTGGTCTTCCTTCCCTGGGTCGGTTCTCATGTGTGCAAGTTTCGTTGTAGCGCTTGATGGTTTTTGCGACTCCACTTGAGGACACGATTGAAGTTGTTGCAATTTTCCGGACTGACCGACCTTCATCTCTTAAAGTAATGATGGCCACTTGTTTTTCTTTAGTTAGCTGATTGGTTATTGCCATAATGTGAATTTTAACAGTTGTCCAATAGGGCTGTCGGCTGTGTAGTAACCTGACTTCTGCACAACACAACTGATGGCCCCAACCCCATTGATAAAGCAAGAAATTCCACTAATTAACCCTGATAAGGCCACACCTGTGAAGTGGAAACCATTTCAGGTGACGACCTCTTGAAGCTCATCGAGAGAATGCCAAGAGTGTGCAAAGCAGTAATCAGAGCAAAGGGGGGATATTTTGAAGAAACTAGAATATAAAACGTTGAATGAGTGAGGGTGTGTCCAAACTTTTGGCCTGTATGTATGTATATATATATATATATATATATATATATATATATATATATACACACACACACACACTCGCTAAACATCTCTATCTAGCCTTAAATAGCAGAGTACACCATGAGTAACCTCTCCTTGTGTGTGTGTGTGTGTGTGTGCGACAGGCATTTAGGTTCTCAGCTGTGTGAAATGGAGAAGCTGATCGATAAGATGATGGTTGCTGATTTCACCACGTACTCCAGGAGTGACCTCAACCGAACCTTCGAGGACGACAACCAAGTGCTCGAGAAGGTGTCGCTTCACATCTCAAACACACACACATACACACACACACACACGAGTGTAAGTCGCTGTCAGGGTGACGTAGGTCAGTGGGGACGCGTGGGTGAAGTGTGAACAGCAGGGAGTCTTGAACTGGTTTGAGGTTTGAGTCTGTTGTGGCAGCGCTTGGTGTAATTCCAAACCACATCACGGTGAACAAGGAGGAAGAGGCTGACGAGACACACACACACACACACACACACACACACACACACAGAGAGAGAGAGAGAGAGCGTGCACGCTCAGGATTGTGCAGGATTCAGCACAATCTAGAGCAGGGGACGACAAGCTTAAACACACAAACACTCCATCTGGAGCCGCTTCCGCAGGACAGAAAACACAGGGAGCCACAAAACCATTTTGACATTTAAAATGAAGATAACACGGCATACATCGTTGTTGTTTTTTTACCTTTATGCTATGTATAAATAAAAAGAAACTACAGTGTGTTGCAAGTGTGAAATCAATGAACAGCTACAGAGAAAAAATCTTATTTCTGAATGCAACTCCGAAGGAGGGAAAAAAAAGGCACTGGGTTACATTCAAATAAAAAAATACTCCACATCTATTTGAGACTTCTTCATATAGGAAATAAAAAAAGCCAAACTTAAATTATCCAACCAAAAATGCCGTCCATGTGATGTCATCCTTTTATCACCGTACTGGTGCCTGCAGTCAACCATCAACCTGAATAAAACCCGGGGCTCGAAAAGGTCAATAAATGTTGTGCCGTTGAAATGAAACATTTTATTCGAATGTTACAAGATCACCATAATCTTCAAACTGAAATAAAATTTATTTCTCAAAGCCGCAGTAGATCCGCAGCAGAGCGATGAAAGAGACACGTGAGGCTCTGATGAACTGAATTTTATTTTATTTTAACCATCTATCTGATTTAAAGTTCTTTATCAGTGATGAACCCGAGGTCATAGGATGTTTCGGGTCTTTTATCATCAAACACCCTCGCTCGGGTGACCCAGCCGGGGGTGATCAGCCCCCGACTTGTGTCCAAGTGGCCCACTACTCCACGGATCCCCCCTCCTGATCCATAACCATATTGAGGCCTTCTCAGCAGCCTCTATGATGGTTTTGATGGCTCTTCTGCACAGCTGCCCTTTTACCCCAAGGAGTTTAAGCATGTGGGGTAATGATTGTCCCTGCATTGACAAAGCCCCGGCACCCAACCTCCACTGGCTCGCAGCGAGCTTTCCAGCCTTTGTTACGTCATTCCACCACTATTTCAGCGTATTTGGCCCTCTTATGCTCATGGGCCTCCTCCAGTCTGTCTTCCCAGGGGACAGTAAGCTCAACCAGGACCACTTCCTTTGATGCGTCAGATGTTAACACCATGTCTGGCAATGAAGTGGTCAAGATGTATTCTGGGAACTTGAGCTGTCTCCCCAGGTCGGCTTGGAGTTTTCAATCTTGAGCAGTATTGAGAAGCCCTCCAGGTGGACTTCTCCCCAGCTCTGACGAAGGTGATGGACTGCTTGGAGGTGTGTTGGTATTTGCAGTTGGTGATTGCCGCGCTGACTGTGTCAGAGCCCTGGTCATGATGCCAGCGGTACCGCCCTTCCCCCAAGGCCTTTGGACAGCAGCTGAGGATGTGCTCCAATGTGCCCCTCTTTTCGCATAACTGGCATGCAGCGGTGTCTTATAAGCCCCACCGCAGTAACTTGGTTGGACTTGGAAGAACATCGTACACGGATTGTATCAGGAACTTGATGTTCTGGGGTTCGCAACTCCAGAGCTCTGACCAGGTGATTTTACGCTGTTCGGCGTGCTCCCACTTTGGCCAGGCGCCTTGCTGGTACATGGCCACCATCTTGATCTTGCGAACTTCTTCCACCTCTGCTCTTTCCTTGTCCTGCACCATTTGGCATT
This sequence comes from Channallabes apus, assembly GCA_030522415.1. NCBI lineage: Eukaryota > Metazoa > Chordata > Actinopteri > Siluriformes > Clariidae > Channallabes > Channallabes apus. The sequence goes on from CM060124.1 coordinate 7,441,924, forward strand.
TCTCCCTTCCTCTTGCCTTATCGTAGCGGGGTTTAGGAAAGCTGCCTAGTCCTGCTCGGCCCACTGCAGTGTTACCAACCAGGACGTTATGCTGACAGCTTCCTGTGCCTTCCACTTTCTTCCGGTTTTCACCAGGATTCCTGTGGAAACAACCTTTGTATCAGATGAATCCCGGTACATCACCTCCCTGGTGCGTGTGACCTTAAACTCTTCTGACAGGCCGCTGATGGGAAGCTGCAGAATGGTGGAATGGCCATACAGGGCAATGCTGCTAAGGGATCGAGGGAGCCCAAACCACCTCCGGAGGAACTTGCTGATGGTACGTTCCAGCGTCTCCCCAATGGACATGGACACCTCGTAGACAAGTAGGGGCCAAAGAATCCTTGGCAGAACTCCATGTTGATGGATACAGGTTTTAAATTTCCCTGGTACACCCGACTGCAAGCCATATTGTCAAATCATCTCTGATTTGCTGTAGTGCTTCTGTGTCTCTTAGGGAGCTATTGAAAACCTTGCCCAGGCTCTTGACAGGTTTTTCTGTCACCGATGGAATTGGTGTCCCTCCTATGGTAAAGGCGGAACCGGTCAACCACTCTGCCTTACTTTAGGACCAGAGACCTGGATTTGACAGGCTTGAAGCTCATCCTCGCCCATGAGACGAGTCTTTCTAGCCCCTGGAGTCACTGTGAGGTCATCCATGAAGGCTCTTATAGAGAGTTGACGAGTGCCAGATTTTGATAAGTGTCCTCTGCACTCCACCTCTGCTGATTTCACGATCATGTTCATAGCCAAAGAGAAGAGTGGCACTGAGATGGTTCAGCCTGTTATAATACACTTTTCCAGGCGTTGCCAGGCAGATGTTAATGATCCCGATGTTACTTTCAGTTTGAAAGTTGGTGATGTTCTCTGGCACATGATGTCTTGTCAGTGCGGTTTCGACCAGCTTGTGAGGAATGGATCCATAGGCATTTGTGAGATCCAGCCAGAGTGTTGCCAAATCTCCTCTGTCGTCCCTTGCCTCCCTGATCAGCTGGGATACCACTCCAGTGTGTTCCAGGCATCTCGGTATGCCTGGGACTCCCCCCTTCTGCACTGATGTGTCAATGTAACCGTTTTTCAGGAGGAATTCCATTAGCCGTTGGGACAGTATCTTAAAGATCTTCCCTTCGACGGACAACAACGAGATGATAGGGAACTGCTCAATGTTACTGGCCTCCTCTTCCTTGGGAATCCAGGCTCCTTCGGCTGACCTCCATTGGGCAGCGACCCTTCCCCTTCGCCAGATCACCTTGATGATCCTCCAGAGTCGTACGAGGAGTTTGGGGCACTGCTTGTAAACTCTGTATGAGACTCCGCTGGGTCCTGGAGAGGAGCTTGATCTGGAGGCCATTACTGCTTCCTTGACCTCTTTCAGGGTGGGCTCTGAGGTGTTAAATTTGGCCCGAGGGCTCTGGCGGCTTAACCAGTGCTTCGCAAGGGCCCAGTTCTTGTTCTCTTAAAGGGTCACCAAAGGTGAGATTGAGGTGGTGATTGATCTCCTCTACAGTACACGACAAGCTGCCACTCTTCTTCTGTCCCAAAAATCGCTTGGTGAAGCTGAACGGGTTATTGATGAATGCCTTGCGCTTGACCGTTTGATTGTTGACCGTTCTTCCACCCCAAACCGCTCTGCACCGATGGTCATTATGAGGGTGCACATAGCGAGGAGTTTGTGATCTGCGTCGCCCTTTGATGTTGTCTCCATGATCTTATCCAAGTCCTCGTCCAGCTGGGGCCACTCCTTGCTGTTGGCAGCAGGCCACTTCACCCAACTATGTTCTAGTTTTCCGCTCTGAATGGGGACTGGTGCAGCTTGGAGGTTCCGGGCACTGTGGGGTGACTCCAGGCCTGGCTCCTCCTCCGTCTTACCAGAGTCAGTGACCAGCACTTTGTTACTAGTGCATGCCACAACACCTGTGCGTTGCCTTACTTGTCCTCCCTTCAGGCAGGCCATCTTGGTCTGGTGAATTTTGCAAACCTTGCCGCAAAAACAGACTGCTCTTGATAAACTATATAATTTAAAAAACTAAATAAAAACAAAACCGAAAACACTATAACAAATCAGAAAACACAACGACATATCCAGATACAAAATACAAGATGAAAAAACACGACAATTCAGTCAAACCGGAAAAGGTAGGTAGATTTTGCGAATTAACTTCATATCGCTGATTGGATGAGACATCTGTCACTCAGTTGTTCAATCAGCGGTGAGAATCGTCAGGCCTATGTGTGGTGTGTTAATGAAATTCTTATTGATGATCTTTAGTGAGTCCAATCAGCGGTAATGATATCATTCGCAAACCACACCTGCCTTTTTTGGCTTGTTGATTCTTACTGCTGATTGGACGAGACATCTGTCACTCAAAATATATAGGAAGTTCTGCAGCGTCATGAAGGTTTAGATATATTTTCATTTAAGGATTTATTTCAGTGTTTTTTTTTTTTACACGATTATACAGCACTTTAAATAAGTTGTGTTAAATGTTCTTTAAACATGATTCTGACTTCACTTGATGATAGTACTACTTGTATGTCTTGAGTGACTGATGTTTCATCCAATCATCGATAATAATTTAATTTGCTAACTATACCTATCTTTTCCGTTTTGAGTGAATTTTCGTTGTGATTTTTCATTTGGTATTTTGTATTTGAATTTATTTTGTGTTCAGTTTTGTTGTTTTGTTTTCATTTAATTTTTGAATGTATTTTTAAATTTATTTTGTTTTGCACTTCTCAGCCACCGTACAATGCTGTGTTTTGCCGCTCGAATTCACACTGATTGAATTTTAAGGGTTAATCCTCCTGTGTGTGCAGTTTTGTTATTTATTTAAAATTTTTTTAAAGAAATGTCTGATGGACACGGTTCTCATACCCTGTTTACGGCAGCTGGTACCCGCTGCGTTGTACATGGTGTCTCGATACACCGCGCTCGTGCTGCGGCTCCTTGCGTCCGTTTATTCCAGTATCGTGAGAGCGAAATGTACAATATACGACATCAAACACGGAGGGCTGATAGACAGAGTTTTAAAAGGGGTCGTCAAATATACATACGGTACATGTACACTACATGTGTATGATACACGGTGTATGATTCACACAAGTCATACATGTGTGTGTGTGTGTTTCAGGACCGTCTGCAGTCTCTGGTCTTTGGCCTGCTGAGACAGAGGAAGCTGGATTTCCTGGACATCTACAGCGAGGAGACGATGCAGGCGGCCAAGACCATCGTCAGACAGGTGAGGAGTTAAACCTCAGAGAACACGACACTCACCTCCTAATGTCACCTTTACCTTTACCTGTTTGGTGGCGGTAGTGCTCATCTAAATGTGTGTGTGTTCAGTGTGTGGTGACGGCCGTGTCTCAGATCGAGGAGATCGACACAGAAGTTGTGGTGAAGTGAGTACCTGAAGATGTTTCTCAACATATTTCCTGTTCAAAACAGGAGTTTTTAAGGTATTGTGTGTGTGTGTGTGTGTGTGTGTGTGTGTGTGTGTGGTGCAGGCTGCAGGATCAGATGAGGTTGATGACGTTTGCTCAGTGGTTTGAGCTCCTCCAGAGCGTCTTCGAGCACTTCCTGCTCTTCCTCACCAGGATCAAGGTGCACCGCCGGCTCACACTCGCTCTCTATTCATTTAATCCCTGGTGTTAACTTACATACAGTTGTTGTGTAAAAGTTAGTGTATATATATATATATATATATATATATATATATATATATATATATATATATATATATACAGGTAGTTTCTAAGTTACTTAGAATTTCCGCAGATCTGAACTGCGATTCTGCGGAACAAATTGTACAAACAGACACTGCAGTGCACTAGATACCAATATTTACAATTATATACAATATTCTGAGTGTGTAAATGAATTTATAAAATGTCTAAAGTCCGGTATATTGTGTATGTGTGTGTGCGGGAGAAATGAATCGGCCGCACCAGTTTCAGTGAATCAGTTCGGCAGCACGATTATAGAAAATGTCTGTCCTGATGGTGAAATAATGATAATTTCAGAAAATCCTCAAGTTCACAGTCCAACACAGTGGAAAACAGCTCTGAGACAAAATAGCGTCCGAGATTCCCCTCGCGATTTAAAGACACAGAAACGACACTGTTACATTTGACGTGTGAGATTAATTTTCTTAGGAGCGATTACAGTTTTTGGCCGCATGATGGTAATGTGGAGAAGGAGCACGGAGATTTAGATTTAAGATATACAATGTAAAGATCGTTGTACTTTACATTGTATATCCGTGTCAAAAAATAAGACTCACATTGTTGGACTTAAGAACAAATCAGACTTACGACTGTGCTCACAGGACAGAACTAGTTTGTAGATAGGGGACGTGCTGTAAGTGTTTAAACACAGAACAAAAGAAACAAACAATACAGTAGTTAAACTGCACAGTTTACAGTGGTGTTTGTTTTTTTTTTTTGTCGCTATTGCACAAAACTTTAAGCTATTATTATTTTTTGTTTTTCAGGCCACTCTGGGCGTGATCCGGAACGTGGTCCTGGAAATCCTGGACAGCAGCCAGAGGAACCGCGCGGCGGACCCGTGCACGCTCGCCGACGGCGGCTCCGCGGAGAACGAGGAAGAGGACGAGGAGGAGGAGGAGTCGGGTCTCCGTCCCGGCGAGGCCGAGCTCGCCTTCCTCACTCACGAGGGGCTGTTCATCAGCGACGCCATAAACGACGCCGAGCGCCGCGGCAACGGGCCGTCGACTCAGACCAGAGCGCCGGCGAGGGACGAAGCTTCCGGCAGCGACTCGGCGTCCGGCACTACGGAGTCGTCCTCCAGCAGGGAGCAGATCAACAACACTACCTCCTCCTCCTCGCTGCCCACAGGGGGCGCCACTGCACTGTGAGGAAACATGAGGAAACGCACGCAACAAAGAGGTGTTATCAAATGTTACCGTGTAGGTAATGATCCTTCTCCTTATTCTCTCTCTCTCTCTCTGTGTGTGTGTGTGTGTGTGTGTGTGTGTGTGTGTGTGTGTGTGTTCAGTGAGGATCTGATGCCGTCTGATCTGGAGCTGGGCAGAATCGCCAACAACATCCAGGAGCTGCTGTACACGGCCTCAGACATCAGTCACGACCGCTGTGTCAAAGTCCTGCTGGCCAAGGCCAAGGTACACACACACACACACACACACACACACACACACACTCAGGAGCATTGATCCATCAGTGTGTTATAACCTGCCTGTATGTATGTGTGTGTGTGTGTGTAGGACGGTTCTCTGGAGCGCGTGAGCTCGGCGGAGTTTGTGTGTGTGAGCCGCGCGGTCGAAGCCTTCGCCAGGGACACCGAGGCTCTGTGCTGCAGGAGGAGTGTGAGTCTCCGGGGGGCGCTGCAGAGTCAGGCTAACCGATTCGTACACCGCTTCCACGACGAGCGCAAGACCAAGCTCAGGTACGGACACACACACACACACACACACACACACACACACGACCAAAGTGTTCCTGTTAGAATTAATTATTTTCTGTGTGTGTGTGTGTGTGTGTGCGTGTGTGTGTGTATACACACAGTTTGCTGTTGGATACAGAACGGTGGAAGCAGGCAGAAGTTCCTGCTGAGTTCCAGCACCTGGTCGACTCCATCGCTGACGGACACATCACACTGCCTGAACGCAAACCTGCAGGTACACACACACACACACACACACAGGAGAGTGTACAGTCGACCACAGGTCCAGGGGTCGCGGCCTCATTCGTTTGTGGATTTTTCTTTTGAACCTGAACTAATAATTGTTTGCAGAAACGTCCAGACATTTTGTGGAAACGGAAAATATCCTTTTTTTAAATCCTTTTTTTTTGTGGCGATTTAAAATTTTTCATGCTTTTTTTTTTAAACTGTTAAATACAATAATAATAATAAGTTTATTTTATATAGCGCCTTTCTAGAAACTCAAGGTCGCTTTACAATAACAAAATATTTATACATAGCAAGAGTCAACTGAAAACAACACAAACACAGAATAGAGATAAACATGAAGTCCATAGCAAACTTCCAGTCTTATGTTCAAAGATAAACCAAAACAGGACGAGAACAGATATGTTTTAAGGTGGGTTTTGAAATCCTGTAGTGAAGAAAGATCACGGATGTGTTTGGGAATTGGGAAATAATCTGTAATATAAATATTAACTAAATAAATCCAGGTAAATTTCCATATAAAATATAATACCAATGTATATTCATGTAAACTTTTATTTTTATAGCGTTTTTAGTAATTATCATCGTCGCACACAATCTAAATACTGATGTAAGTTTGTATGGAATGTGAATGTGTATGAATCAGAATGATCAGATCGTCCCTGATGAACAAGCCGAGGAAAAACCCTTTATAATGTTTTAATACTGTAGAGAGAACACAAAGCGACCGTAGAGGGAAAAACAGAGCCGGGTGGGGACGCGAACTATTCTTACCGTATTCACCAAATTCAATATTAATACAGACAGAAAACACTCGCGTGAGTCACATGTAGAGGTGTAACATCGGTCACTTACACTGTAGCACCGCGACATGGAGACACACAGCAAAGTCAAACTTTATTCTCACACACACTTCGATATGCAGTCAAATGCTTATTCAAGATTATCAATAAAAAATAAATGATGGAATAAAAATATAGGGAAAGAAACTTACAGGTTTACCTCTACATTCTTTCCTTTTGTTTTTTAGGGTATTTAGGGTTTAAACTATAAAAACTGAATTTTTCTTTGACCGCAAATTTCTGGGGTTGACTGTATCTCCCTGCTTTTACACACACACACACACACACACACACATATCTATACAGTATATCTATATAGACATAGACATATATAATGTGTGTGTGTGTGTGTGATCCCACTGCTGTTGTGATCTGCAGGTCCAGAAGAGAAGAAGCCGTGTGACTTCCTGCTGGTTGACGGACAGAGATACGCTGTGGTCGGGTGAGTGGTCTGTCCCGCCCCCTCATTAACACCCCTCAGTGTTTTAGGGAATTCCCACAGCACACGTGTTAGGGTTTGAAAGCAGGAAGTGTGTGTGTGTGTGTGATCCACTCTATTATTGTCTTTGTTTTTTCTGTAGAAACAGGAAGTGAGAAATGAGGGGTAAAATAAGTGTTTTGAAAAAAAATAAGTGTTTTTTTTTTTTTTTTTTTTTTTTTTTTTTAATTGTTCTTCTTTTTTGGTCTTGATGACGGACAGGACGGTGCTGCTGCTGATCCGGATGATTCTGGAATACTGCCAGTGTGTGAACGACATCCCGTCCATCACCACCGACATGCTGACGCGGCTCTCGGACCTCCTCAAGGTGCATGCGTACAGTGTGTGTGTGTGTGTGTGTGTGTGTGTGTGTGTGTGTGTGTGTGTATACGGATGCGAATACACTTCGGTTTGTTCGTTCCTCCAGGTGTTTCATAGCGACGGTGTGTTGATTGACATGTTTGTCGTCATGCCAACAGCACTTCAATTCCCGCAGCTGTCAGCTGGTGCTCGGGGCTGGAGCTCTACAAGTGGTGGGACTGAAAACCATCACCACCAAGAACCTGGGTAACACACACACACACACACACACACACACATCAAGCCTTACTGTACACTTTTAGGAAGCGACAAACTTGTGCAACGTTCAAACTTGAGCCAGTTTATTTCCTTTTTTTTTTTTTTTTCCATGTTACAACATGTGACATAAACACTCGTTTCAAACAATGTGAGGATGTCAGGAGTGTGTGAGTTCACGTCCCCTTATCCAGATCTCATGAAGGGCAACCTGGTGGTGCTGGGGTTTGAACCTGGTACCATACGATCATCAGTCCAATGTCTTTAACCATGCTTCTAATAACAACACCCACCCCGGATGGGACTCGAACAATTCAATTCAATTCAGTTTTATTTGTATAGCGCTTTTAACAATTGACATTGTCTCAAAACAGCTTTACACAATCAAAAGAATTATTTAAGTTTGTATGGAATGTGAATATGTATGAATCAAAATGTTCAGATATTCCCTGGTGAGCAAGCCCGAGGGCGACAGTGGCAAGGAAAAACTCCCTGAGATGGTAATAGGAAGAAACCTTGAGAGGAACCAGACTCGACAGGGAACCCATCCTCATCTGGGTGAAACAGATAGCAGGAAATGATCTGCATTTATACTGTGTTAAGTGTTAGGTTCAGCTATAATAGTTGATGTTAATTGATGTTATAATACTTGATGTAAAATGGAGTCCAGTAGTTATTGGAGACTCAGATAGACTTGTAGAAAGTTCCAGTCCTGAACTATCGAATTGTCAAGTCCTCAGAGAAACAGCTGACCACACCAGTCGAGGCCAGAATCATCCCCAGACACCAGACGCATCCTAAAGAGACACACGGGGCATCCATGCGATGAGACCTCCAACCAGAAACCGGGCACCAGGATGGATCAGACAGGTCCGGAGGGCAGAGGGAGTCTGGATCACTGGCAGCTCAGGAACCACATGTGTAGCTCGACAGAGAGAGAGAGAGAGAAAGGGGGAGACAGGGGGAGAGAGGAAAGAGAAAGAGGGGGAGGAAGAGAAGAGGAGGAGAGATTGCAATTAGGTCACAGTCACAATGTCTAATGTGAATGTATATTTACTGTAGAAGGAAGGAAACACAAACATGAGGGGGAACTGAGATGTAAAGCAAACAATCACCTCACCGTCAACAAACCTGAGTGATCAAATGAGAGTGAGGAAGACAGAATCTAAACATACCAGTTCACCATAATACTCTACGTCCATGAGTCCCCCAGATCTGCTCCTTTACCTTATTTATGAAAATGCTTGGCTAAATAAATAGGTTTTTAGCCTAGACTTAAACACTGAGACTGTGTCTGAGTCCCGAACACTATTTGGAAGACTATTGGACCTATATGGAACACACAATCCCTGAGGTGGGACTCCAGTGTCTTATCCATCAGGCCATAAGTTCATCATGTGCATCGATGTTCCCGGTGTTTCCGGCTCCGTGATCAGACATGGGGGTCTTCAGGAAGAACACCGACATAAACGCTGTGGAGAAACAAGCAGATTGTCGATGATGTGCAAAGTTTTGTTGGTTAAAGCTGGAAATAAACGACCAGGACACTTACAGGACCAGAGGTGCGAAACAAAACGACAAAATCAACACTAAAGGAGTTTCATTAAGACACTGTTGAGTCTTTAAATTATTTCTTTCTCTCATTTTGAACAGTCGGTGTATCGTTTTTATGTTTTTATTTTGTGTTACTTGAAAAGGAAACATGGTAACTTTATATAAAACGAGTTCTTTGATGTGTAACGCAGAGGAATTTATACAGAGTTTATTATTTACGGCTTCATTCTTTAATTCTTTCTTTTTTTTTCTTCCCCTCTCTCCCTTATGTCCACACGTTGACATTTATATTATTAAAGCTTGGATACAGACTTATGATTCAAATCTCTCTCTGTCTCTCTGTCTGTGTGTGTGTGTGTGTGTGTGTGTCTCAGCTCTGGTGTCTCGGTGTCTGCAGCTGGTTGTTCACTACATCCCTGTAATCCGAGCGCACTTCGAGACCAAACTCCAGCCCAAACAGTACAGCATCCTGCGCCACTTTGACCACATCACCAAGGTACACACACACACACACACACACACATCGTATTTATAAAATGTATGTACTGTATGATGCATCTATTCCAGTATTAATCCTGTGTGTGTGTGTGTGTGTGTATGTGTGTGTGTGTGTAGGACTATAATGACCATATCGCAGAGATCTCGGCTAAGCTGGTGGCCATCATGGACAGTCTGTTTGAGAAGGCACTGTTTAAGGTGAGCGCATGTCCCTGTCCGCATGTCCCTGTCCGTCTGCATCGTGTGTCCTGTACGGAGGAGGCGACACGTCAGGATCTGCCAGGAACAAACGAATAAGTGCGGGCGCGTCACCGGCGCTAATTATCCGCTTTTATTTCCGTCCACATCGGAAATGGCGTCTCATGAGCCGGTCTCGGGTTTCGTCCTCGCTGCAAAATCAATAGACGGAAAACGAAGAGAGAGGAAAAAAAAACAACTCCTGCAGTCCTACAGAAACTGTTAAAGGTTATGACGCGAGTCAGAGCTGAAGGACAGAACGATTATAGTTACAGTTCTGATCTGATCAGTTTGTCTTCCTGAATTTATTTTATAAAAATGTGAGACATTCGTCAAGCGTGTGTCCCTGTCTCAGGATTCAAGCGTGTTTTATTGGCATGACCGAGATATTTACATCCATATCGGCAAATAATAAGAATAACAGGAGTAGAGAGTTAAATAAAAGAGGACAAACGTCTCTGTCTCTCTCTGTCTGTCTCTCTCCGTCTGTCTCTGTCTCTCTGCAGTATGAAGTAAAGGCCCCGATGCCGTCACTGTGTTTCCGTAATCTGTGCAAGCAGATGGCCAAAATGCACGAGGCCATTCACGAGCTCCTCCCTGAGGAACAGACTCAGGTGACACACACACACACACACACACACACAGGAGGATGAACTTCACTTTTCACTGTGTCACGATTTTTGAAGCTTTTACATTCATGATGGTTGTGTGTGTGTGTGTGTGTGTGTGTGTGTGTGTGTGTGTAGATGCTGTTCCTGAGGATCAATGCGAGTTTCAAGCTTCACCTGAAGAGGCAGCTGTCTCGGCTCGGGGTGGTGAACGACGGCGGACCACAGCACGGGTGAGAGACACTTCCTGTACCCACACACACACACACACACACACTTCCCTCGCGTCAGTAACCGGTTCTCCCAGTAACACCCTTTGCCCCGCCCCCGCAGGTTGATGGTGGTGGACGTGGCCTTCTACTCGGAGAACATTCAGGCTCTGAGATCTCTCGAGCGCTTGGACTTGAACATGCCCGAGATCTGGGAGCAGAAGAGGTGATGACGGACGGACGGCCCGGCCCGGCCCATCGGGTCTGATCTCATCTCGTCTGATCTGATCCGCTCCATCTCTTTCTCACTTCCTCTCTCCTCTTCCCAGAGTGTATGAGGTCAGAGGTCATACCGGAGGTGAACACTTGTATACACTCTCATACACACACACTTTTTACCTCCTCGTCCAGAACTGCTGTGACGCCTCTGTGTGTGTGTGTGTGTTTTTTTTGTTTGTTTCTTTTCTCCTGGAGCATGAAAGAATCAGACTTTCACATCCAAGTGACCAATCAGGATAAGCTAAGGGATTCTCTGTGGGCGGGAACTTTCTCCTTCTGTCTGGGTTTTCTAGCTCAGTGGTCTCGTGGTGCGCTATCGGCGAGGCGTCGCTCTACACTCGTGTGCAATCCTGTCGAATGATGATTGATTACAAAATAAAACTGAATAAATTATTATTTTTTGTTTTTGCTTTGATGTTTATATATATATATATATATGCATCAGTGGGTTTAAAATGTAAACTTAATTTATTTTCTTCTTGTCTGATTTTACTGAATTATTTTTTTTTTATATATAATAATAATAATATTTACAACATTATAATAAGAGGGTTATGAGGGACACGAGCATGTTTATTCAGAAAGGCTTTTGAAAATGTCATTAACTACCCTTTCAGTATTTTTATACCAAGGCACAGATTCTCCTCTGCGTTACTCGTGAAGCTCCTGTGTAGAAACCACTGCATACCTTAATAGAGACGCGGAAAAATAATCGGTTCGGTTTCGTATCATGATTAATTTTGTGAATGTGGCAATGGATTTTTAAAATTATATTTAATTTATATACAATATGTTCACATTGGAGGTAGCTAAATATGTTGCAGTTCCACTATAATCCAGCAGAGGGAGTGCGCTAAGCTTTTCATTGCTTATGGTTCTCATTGTAAAAGGTTGCAGTTCCTCTATAATCCAGCAGGGGGACTAAACTGCACTAAACTATTCATACATTGGCAGGCAGTACAGCATTGTGTTTTGCAGGAGTAAATTATTTGCTAAGTCTGTTCAGAAATTCATCAAAATCTAAAAAAGAAATTGGTATAGAGTCATGATATTTATAAAATCGCAATATTTAGAGAACCGCAGTGGAAAAACTAATCGGTACCGTGATGCTAACGTATTAACTGGTCCACTAGTGATTCCCTTCCCTACACCGTAATACTTATTTTGTTCGATTTTGGAGGTAAGCTGTAACACCAGGCCACGTTTTGTTTTTTGTTTAGTTTTTATAACCAAGAAACCAACGTGTGCCGGCATCAGCCTTCAGTCTCGGAAAGAGTCATAAATTTAAGCACCCTTAAGATCATCAGTTTCGTTATAGATATACACCAAAACCGGTACTTTATAACAACTGAAATCTTCATCGTCCCTAAACAGATCTATATCAGCGCAGTAGGTTTAATGCTTTCCTTAAGTTTTGAGCTTCACGCCACCTGCGTCGACACAGACGCACGCCTCCTCCACCAACACATCTCGGTCTCGAAAACTTTTAAGATCATGCGGTAAAGTTATGTAATTTGAGAAGGCTTTATAAATAAGGCAGCTTTATCTTAAGCATGCACAAATGATCTGCCTCGAAAGCTCTCTTCTCTTCTTCTGGAATGCAACTGTTCACAAAGACAGTTCCATGTTTATAAATGCTGCTCTGGGAACTCATCAAGCCATTAATTTAAAGCTGTTAACGCCCAGTCGCAGTTACATCAGGGTGTTGAGTATTTATTATGGTAAGGAGGCGTGGCCTTTGAGGCAGTCCCAGTAAAGGAGGCAGGGCCTTCCATCTCAGTCAAGTCGAGGCGCTCGCTCGTATTAATTTATTATGACCTTAGTTTCACCCATCAGGCGAGAGACATGCAGCTAGTAGCTAATGTTTTTATTTATTGCTTTCATATTAAACTTTGGGTACATTTTATATACAAATATGTAAACTGTCATCCTCCGATAAAAAAGAAGAAAAGACACTAATAAAACATGGACTGGAAACAGACAGACAGATGGTTGGAGAAATGTTTTTCTGTATTCAGATCTGTATTTTTTTCAAGTCTGATGTTCACAGCATTAAGAAAAAACAGACTGGAGCGCGAGAACGCTCAGCCGTTTTTTAACCACAGCACTGTCTCCATCAAAAGTGCCTACTTTTGATTTCCATCAAAGACTACTTCTCCTCTGACCGACTTACAGACAGGAGAAATCTGATGGCATGCTCGATGTTTTTGTTTTTTAATGGAAAAGTCACTTTAAATAAACCCAAGTTGTAAATGGTTGATGTTTTCTGTCTTTATTTTTTATTAATTAAAGCGCTGGATGATTTCATTAACTATTTCTGTAGCCACATAAACTGACAGCAAAGACTAAACAGGTAAAGTTTATACAAAGGTTTTATCATTCCTGGGAATGTACTATAAAAACAAAGCAACAAAGATCTGAGGAGCTTTTTATCCACTCACACCAGTCATGCTAATAATATTGCATTTACTGATTAATATTTTTATCTAAATAAATATAACAGCTGCTATGTATGAGCCATTTTCTACACAGTCAAATGTGTGACTTCATTTTTTGTGTGCATTTTTCTTTTGCCAAACTATGATGTAGGCTCTGCTACCACCTAGTGGTCATGAAGTGAATGACACCCAGAAGTAGGGTTTAGTTTCAGGGTTAGGGGCAGTTATTTGGTGGGTGCAGGGGTGGTGGTTTTGCTGCTTCCTGCTGCTCCTCCTTTACCCTGAGGGGTCTTCAGGACACTCAGCCTCTTGTGTAACGAGCTGCTGGCTTTCTGAGTCACCTCATGTTCAATCTTATTCCTGATGGCCACCTCCAGACCCTAACGTAGACAGCACACACACAGTAACACTTACTTTTATTCTTCTAACTCACTTTTCTTTTCTTTCACCATGAATTCTGACACTATTTTAAGAAACTTGCCTTTTTCAGTTTCTGTTGTTGAACTATTGCTGCTTTTTTTGGGGCGATGATCCGACCTGGGGCGATGAAACAACACACAGTTTAACGTTTAGTACAAATCAGACCACACGCCAGTTTATTATTATTATTATTAGTAGTAGTAGTAGTAGTACTGTGTAAAAGTCTTAGACAGCCTGTGTTTTTTTTTTTTACTACAACCTTTGTTATATATATATTTTAATATTCACTTTAGGACTCTATGATTAAGTCAGTTCAAAAACGTTTCTGCACACCATAAAGAAGCAGTACAACAGGTAAAGTCCTCAGGAGAACTGTGTGTAGTTCTGCAGAGATCTCAGTAAAACTTAATAATCTATATACTGTATATAAAACTGATACTAGTAATATAGGGATTCATTATAGTTTTATATAGTAATATAGGGATTCATATAATATAGGGATTTGCACAGTAATTTATAAATTAATTAATTGTATTTCATTTTAGATTTTTTGAGGGGAGGAATATTGATTTTTATTATTAGTAGTAGTATTTGTGATTAAAATCCAGGCAAGCAAATATAAGAATAATACTTTTGTATTATATTTTATTTAATATTATAAACAGAAAAGTAAAAGAAAAAATTCAGGCTTACAAGAATTTAATACAGAAATCATCATTTATTTTAGAACAGGAATGTTAAAGACTTTACATTTTATACAAATCTTTAAAGGATATATTTAGGTTATAATATTTTTATTATAAAAAAGTATAAAAATTTATTATACTTTTTATATGTCCTCGTTTAATTTATTTTTTTTTACCTATAATTCTGCAAGATACCCTTGTATTTATTAATAAACAATAATAAATTAGATGTAATTAAAAGTGAACATCAGCAGCAGTAAACTGTAATGTTTGTACGAGCACGCGCTCCAATATGGCGGCCTGGTTAGCTTAGCACGTTAAGCTGAAGTGTATTTAAACCCTTATATGGTATTAAATTAACCGTGTGACGGGTCTGAGCTCATCCTCACCTCCTTTCTTCGGTCCTTTCGGTTTGTTTTGCTGTTTTTTCGCTCCGCCGGGCCGCTGTGCTTTAAATTTCTGTTTGCCCTGCGCCATAGCGACTCCGCAGTGTGAATGACGGAGCCCTGCGTACTACCGCACTACGTAGCACGGACCTACACAGCGTTGCTAAGGGTTACCAGGGCCCGCGCGCTGCACACTGCTGAGCACGCTAGTATTAGTGTGGATGTGGATGAGCACTACACGGAAGTGCGTCATTCAGACCGGAAAACCCACAAAAATAAGGTTTAAAATTCTGCACAATTAGTTAAAAATGTGTATAAATGTGAGGAAAATCGTCAATATTATTACAATTTATTCATACATTATTTAGTGGATTTCTGCTCACAGACCAAACATTAAGTTCTTTAGAAAAGATCAGGTTTGGTGACAGTTACCTCAGTCCATTTTAATCTACAGTATTGTAAATACATAATTAATATATAATATGATATATATTAAAAAAAGAAATATGATTTTTAATTTTCTTGTTTATTCAGAAGTGCAGCAATAATGTGGTGTCCCTCAAGGCTCTATTTTTGGGCCCTTGTTATTTTCACTTTGTGCCATTTGAAAATGTTTTTGTTAAGAACCTACAAAGCTCTGAATAATTTAGCATCACCATTTATTTATGGCCTTTTAAAGCCATACAGTCCAGGACGGTCGCTCAGGTCTGGTGATTAGCTTTAGCGCACATTTCCTAAATCCAGCTTGAAGAGTCGGGGTGATCGGATCTTTTCAGTAATTCTGGAATGAGACGCTCCTGTACATCAGGAAGGCCCCTACTCTTGCTATTTTAAAATCTATCTATTCTTCAAGACCTTCAATACTCTTTGGCATTTAAAACAGTGTGAGGTCATACTCTTTTCCCAGTTCTGTTATTATTCATTTATTGTTAAATTTTTTGTTTTTGTTTTTTTGCTTATTTTATGCAGGGAGGGTGAACTTGTTTGTTTTATTTAAATTTTATTTAATTCTATTTTGCTTGTTTTTCATAGCCCACTTCTATGTATGCAGCTATTTAAGAATCATTCAGCACTTAAGTAAAAAATTAATTAGATTTTTGCCTTAGTGTTGCTTTTTCACATCTCCAGTGTGACAGGTTTGAGTTCGGGCTTTAGTGTCTGTCAGTGTGGTGTTACAAATGTACTCCCCATGTCCGTGTGCATTTCGTCCAAAAAAAAAAAAATTCATTAAATTGGATGAGCGAAGATAAATAACCACATGTGTATCTGTGAAACATGTGATTACATAAACAAATCCACACAAAAAGCTCAGTTTCATGAATATATTTATTCCTCTTCAGCATTTGCTACATTTTAAGGCCATTTACGCCAATGCAGGGAGGGACTCACACATGCATGATAACTGCTACAACACGGCTACGACTCAAATCACACACCATGTACTTAATGCCTGTGATTAAGTTAGTATAATGTTTTTTATAAGCAATATTTTGAGTCGAATGCTAATACTTTGCGGTAGTTAAGAATTAAGCAGAATCCACAGGAATGAGTACTTATTATACAAGTCAAAATGGCTGCTCCTAATTTACTCAATCGGTTTGATCTAAGGGTCCTTCAAGACACAATTTCAGAAATTTCAGTATTGGTCCTGCATCCTTCATCATTTACTGAATGTAAAGTACATGATTTGAGACGTAGCTAAAGCAAACTATCATCTACATTAACACACTTTTATAATTGCAAGCTTTCTGGACATTGCAGAAACGCAAGAGAGAGTATGACATCATGGTTCACGCCCCTCTGACTGTTTGCTCGCAGTAGTTTGAGCGCAGGAAGCGAGGGAAAGAGTCTTTGGCCATCAGGGTAAAGATGCGCTGCTGAGCCTCTGCAAACGTGTTGCCGGTTGGTGTGTCCATTGTGTCCGTCAGCGCCTCGCGCGTCTCACTGTCCAGGTTCACCTGCAAACAACATCGGCACAGGTTAAACAACAAATCTTTAAAGCAGCAGCGTGTGAGATTTAGAGCCACCTGCTGTTTGGAAAATGGAATTACATTAAAACATTAACCAGACATTACCAGCGGTAAAGCTATGTTTTAATGAAGGTCAGAGCTACTGCACTTTCTCTCTTCGTACCTCCTGTGGGGCGTCAGGGTTGATGAACTGCGTGTAGATGCTCTGGGCTTTAGAGGACAGTTTGGTCTCAGGCATAGACTTATATTCCTCACAGGCAAGCCAGAAGGCCAGGTTCTCCTCGCTGAACTCCGAGCGCAGGAACCAGCGGAACGCCTGCAGACTCGCTGAGAGAGAGAGAGAGAGAGAGAGAAAGAGCAAAAGTGGGGAACGTACAGGGAACAGAAGAGAATAAGGAGAAAAAGGAATTCAGTAAGAATCGTTCGGATCAATAAAAAGTATTTGTATTGCTGTGTGTAGGAAATATTATAAAAGTGGAGATAAGATTCTTACCCTTGCTGTGGAGCAGAGCCTCGAGATCAGGAGGAGTTTTTTCCTCATGGGCTCTAAGAACAAAAGAGAAATAAAGAGGGGAAAAAAAGATCAGATCTGATAGTTGATGGTAATCTGACCACTGCAGCATGTGAGTGTGTGTGTGTGTGTGTGTGTGTTACCTGTGTTTGTGTGGTTTCTCAGTCAGGTGTGTTAGCTTCACCTTCATCTCCTTCGCCCTAAAACACAAAGCGTTTAGCAAAATTATTAAAAACTTAAAAAAGTTAATACAGTTCAGAAAAGTGAACTCTATATTAACTTAAACACATCTCCTGTTTATACTGAACTTTCCAGCCTCCTAACACACAGTATGACTGCAGATCAATCCCTGAGATCCGTTATAAGGTTTCTTACAATTGTCCCTATTTCAGCGAGTTTTTCCCTCAGCACCGTCGCTCACCATCTGATCATTTATGATTTGTACATATTTCCTCAAAAAAAAAAAAATTTTTCAAATTAAGCTGCTTAGAGGCAATGACCATTGTTAAAAGTGTAAAATTGTAAAAAATAAAATAAATAAATTATATAAATAAGAATTTAAATGAAAATTAGAATTTAAATGTAAAAATAGTAAATTATATATACTGATATCTGAAGATCTTTACATTGATAAATTGAAGAACTAAGAAAGAGCTATAGTTAACTTTTAAGCTTAATTCAAATATATTTATATATATATATATATATATATGTTTTTTTTTTTTTAAATAGGACACTCAGATTTCAGTCTTGGTGCACTCAGGTTTTTTCATATCAAGTGTTTCATTAACTATAGTGAAAAAAAATGACACTGAAAATGACTGACTAAAAGTTAATATAGACAAAAAAAAAAAAACATTTACTGTACATAAAGAAAAATCACTCCACACTGTTCAACATCGCTCGTCCATTCACATCTTATCAGTCGGAAGGAATAAATATTGATGTACCAAAACTTATTATAATGAAATAAAGCAACTGTCTTAAAGAGAAGAACACATACACTCTACAGTACTTACTTCTCCAGGCATGATGAAGGGAGGGCGGAGAGCCCCTTACACATCTGTGGCGATCAGAGAGAGCGTTAGACAGAATGAGAGCTTGTGCACGTTGTGTGTCTCTGTGCTCCTGCCGCTGTCTCTTATACAGCTGTTTATCTCATGTTCCATCACTGAGCACGTACACATGGAAGATATGAGTGCTGTCTGTGTGTGTGTGTGCGTGTGTGTGTGTGTGTGTGTGTGTGTGTTGGATGGAGATGGTTCCCTGAGGGCTGTACAAACAGATCCATGCTTACAATAATGCAATTACTGGTGATGATTTCCTCCAGGGTCTGGACTCACAGCAGGACAATAGGGGGTGATTGTGGTCTTTCATGAAAGGTGTGTGTGTGTGTGTTTTTGTTTTATGTCGGTTTATTATGAACAGGAGTGTGTGTGTGTGTGTGTGTGTGTGTGTGTGTGTGTGTGCTGTTCTTCTGTCTCTAAGACACTGTCACTGTATATATGTATAGACTAATTTAAAAGATGACAGATGCAACAGGTGGTGTGTGTGTGTGTGTGTACACCCATAAAATACTTTAATAAGAGAATTGTGAAAAAACGATGCTTCGTGACACTAGATGTTTTTTTGTTGTCGTTGTTGTTAGTTTTAAAATGAAGCTAATGTACTGTTAATGAGTTTGTGCAGATGTAGGTGTAAATATCCTAATGAAAAGGAAGGTCATGTAATATTTTCCATTATGATATTGTTATATATAAATTATGGATTATTATACCTGCTTCTAACTTCATGCTTTGAATTGTTCTATTCAATCTACACGATAAACTTGAAATATTTATCTAGAAATAATCTTAATAATACTATTTTTGGGTGACATTGTGGTTAGCACTATGAATGAGTGTGAGTGTGTGTGAGTGTGTGTGTGTGTGTGCACCCTGCCTCATACCCAGAGTCTCCTAGGATAGGCTCCAGGCCTCCCGCAACCCTCCACAGGAAAAATTCATAAATGTACAGAAAATTTATTAATTAATATTTTATTTGTATATAATAAACAGAAATGTTAAATAAATATTAGTTACATTTGCCTAATATTTGAAATATTTTTACTTGCAAATACATGATTTTTTTTGTAGTTTTATCTTTCTCACCCAAATATATTAAATGTCCAAAAGTATATGCACCCGAGATGGTCACAGCCTCATATATAGTTCTTCCCCAAGATATATAAGTTGTTATAGAGTTAGATGCCAAATATTTATTTGTAATATCTGCAGCATTACAGTTCCCAAATAGCACGTAGTGTGTGAATGAGTGTGCCCAAAAGTATATGCACCTTGACGATCAGATAAACAATTGTTATAAAGTTATAGGTGGGTGGCTCGGATGTGGGCGTCGGCATTAAAATGGATGGTCCTTGTCTTGACCCAAAAGACATAAATATTAGAATCAGAATCAGAATCAGAATTAGTCGAATTTGCCTATATTTGAGATATTTTTACGTGCAAATATTTGATTTTGTTGGAGTGTTACAGTATCTTACTGACCCAAATATACTGTATTTAATGTCCAAAAGTATATGCACCCCTGATGATTTGATATAAAGTTACACACCCATAATTGACTGTAGATCGAAGTGTGTGCCCAAAAATAGTGTGTCCAAAAATACATGCACCCCCTGACGATCATCGCCTCGTATGTAGTTCTTCCCCAAGCATTTACCGGAAACTTAGATGCCCAAAATTTTCCGTAATGTCTGTAGAACAACAGTTCCTAAATAACCCGTAGGGTGTGAATGTGTGTGCTCAAAAATATATTCAATTCAATTCAATTCAATTTTATTTATATAGCGCTTTTAACAATGGTCATCGTCTCAAAGCAGCTCCACAAAAATGAAAGAAAAATTTTTTTTAGAAAAGAAAATATTTGGAAGTGTGCATGTGTGAGAAAAATGTGTCTAGGTAATAATGAGATTAATGAATGGAATGTCTCTGATGAGCAAGCCAAGGGTGACGGCGACAATGGCTAAGGGAAAACTCCCTGAGATGGCATTAGGAAGAAACCTTGAGAGGAACCAGACTCAACAGGGAACCCATCCTCATCTGGGTGATAACAGATAGAAATGATATAACATCTTGTGTGTTGTGCAGGTGAAAGTTCAGTATGACATATAGGCACCCCATGATGATCACACTCGCTGATAAAGATCTTCCCCAAGCAGTTGCAATAAATGTAGACGGCCAGAAAGTTCTGTAATGTCAGTAGCATTACAGTTTCTCTTTTCGTTCCAGCCTGACAGTGCTGCTGTGCACAAAGCGAGTGTCCATGGTGTGTTGGAGCTGTAGAACATGATGCGTTCCTACATCTCACCACCAAACCACACAAAACCTCTAATTTTAGATAATAACAGATGGATAAAGTGTCTCGAGCTCCTTTATGGTGTTTGAAGAGGTGTTTATGTAAGACTTTACAGATCAGTCACGTGTTTCATTTTACCTGAATAACACCTGTTTAAAAAAAACAACAAAACATGGGACGCCATCTTGGTTTCATCAAAGCTTGGTTGCCATAGTTACCCCACTAGTTTGTAAGTGTGATTTCATTGGTTTAGGTTACTTCCTGGTTTGGAGTGTGTGAGAGAGAGAAAAAAAACAGTAAAGCTAAACAAACCAGCTGTTTAAGAACACCGCTGTGTGTGTGTGTGTGTGAGAGAGAGAGAAAGTGTGCTTCGGCTCTAATACGGAACCGGAAATTCGGGTCTGGTGCCGCCCCGAGGTCGGGTTAGTTGGGTTTTTATTAATTTGTGCCCCCCCGCGCGCGCCCCGATGGTTTTTCTAATAATAAAATAACCCGCAGCGGAGACGCACCGTGCGCGAGCGAGAGAGAGAGCGCGAGCGGAGCGCACGCGCATGGCCGAGCCGCGGAACTCCGGCGCCGCGCGGTGCTGGTGGTCGCGCGCGCGGTGCCAGGAGAGCGCACCAGAACCGGACACGGACCCCGAGCGCGTGCGGCTCTGGACCGAGATCTTCGAGCAGCTCGACTCTAATAAGGACGGACGCATCGACATTAACGAGCTCAGGGCGGGGCTGGAGGCGCGGGGGCTGCTCTCGCGCACATCGGCGGAGACGGTACAGATACCGAACACACACACACACACACTTGTACACTATATGTGCTGTCCGGGTGAAAGCAGTGGTGCAGCAACGCGAAGATAAAACAGATTGTAACCACGTGACACTGCATGTGTTTCTACCCTGGACGTACAGTATAATTACCCCTGGGGGCCTGTAGTGTGGGTTCGGGACAGAACTAGATTCCCTAGATAGATGCACTAGATAGGACATGAACTACCCCCCTCCCCCTCCCCCTCCTGTGGCACTATAGAGTAAGCATGTGCACTTACTGCATATGAGGAACTGGGTTTAAGCAGGAAGTCAGTGTAGCATTAGGACCTGAAGTCCAGATCAGTTCTCGATTTCACAAAATGCATGAACTTGTTGTTAGTCTTTCGGCTGTTCCCCCTGAAGGAGTCGTCACAGCGGACCATCTGATCCACACACAACTTTGCAGTCCCCCCCCCCCCCCCCCCCCCCGTTTTGTCCAGGCTTGGGGGCAAGGTGCATCCAGTGGCTAGGCTTTGGGCATTGAGAGACCTACCACTGAGCAACTGAGGCAAATAAGTACATTTACTATCAAGTACATATTTCATGTCTCTGTGTTTTACTTGCGTAGATTTATTAGTTAATATGAGCTAGTTAGAGGTCATCAGTGGGTGCGTTAGGGTTCGCCACAAAGTTGCCACTGGTGATCCTGTGAGGCCATAGGAAGAGCAAGGCCCTCGTATATTGATGTATGTCTTTTAGCTGCTCCCTCATTGAGGGGTTGCCACAGCGGACCATCCGATCCGCACAACAACTTGGTACAGGATACCCCAGGATTCCCTTCCTGACACAATCGTCTTTCATCCAGGCTCGGGACAGGCTCTGCCTCCAGTGGCTGGGGTTTGGTCATTAGTGTAGAACTTGTCTTCTGCATGACAGGCGAGAAACCTACAGTACTGCTGATCCACCAACGCACAACTGCTTAGATGTATAATGAGATAAAATCTAATCTAATAGTCGCTGTGGATAAGGGCGTCTGCCAAACGGCAAAAATGTTACATAATCAGACTGGTATGTGGTGCTATCGCCACCTTCCGGACATTATGCATGATTTTATGTTTGAAATGAGTGGAAACGATGATGTGCAGACAGTGACGACACAGCACGGTCACAGACAGGAAGCACCAAAAGAGAGAGAGACTATTACTGTGAGCTAATACAAGCTCAATACTTTCTATAGTTGAGTAAATTTAAAGGTACTGAAGGTGGAAATGTAAATGGAGGACTTTTACTTGAGTACCATTTTACCTTGGGTAGCTTTACTTTTACTCAAGTACAGGATGTTCATACTTTGTCCACCTCTGATACAAGAACCAGGAAGTCATTTGGGTGCTGCCTCTTTCCTTGCACCAGGTAGAGCTAATGTACTTACGCTATACTACCAAAGGTATGTGGATACCGATCATACACACCTGTCTGAGCCTGTTAGACACCCGCTTCCAACAACTAGGGGCTATTTATATGGACTTAATCTCACTTTGTTCTTATAATAAACTCCACCCTGGAATTTGGAGTGGATTTCTACAAAGGGTTTGTAGAAGTACTGTATCTTTCTAGGTACTGATGTCACGTGAGAAGCCAGTTGTTCCAGTTTATTTCTCGTGGTGTTCAGAGGGGTTGAGGTTTATACCAAACTGCTCAATCATTGTCTTAATGGACCTGGCGTTGTCCTCAGGGGTATTGTCGTCATGCTCAAACTGGAAATGCTCTACCCCTCCAACAGCGGCCACTGTTTAGGAAGCATGAAATTGTCTTAGCATTAACATTACAATAACACAAACCCAAAACGTGATGAACAGATAAACGAGATCACTATCCATTCTCCAGCATGCTTTATTTTTTTGGCGCTCCACAGGCGGATCTGTACGTTGTCTTCTCCTGGCATCCACCAAACCCAGGTTCATCCATCAGGCTTCATCGCCACAAAGGGTGTAAAAGGTATTCAGTGCCTCAAAGAGAGTAGAAAGCCAAATATCCGATTGTAAATAGTCGCTCGGTTAGATGTGGAATCACAAATGCCTCCTTGCTCACCACTTGCTCCACATGCATACTAGATAATGGTAGTGCATTTTGTATGAGATCCTGTAGGGAGATTTTTAGGGTTTTTAGTCGTAGTCCTGTTTTTGGAGTCTCAAATACTTATATTGTGTGTAGAAAAAACTTACTTGACTAGGATGTATACCCAAATATAACAGCCTACTATTTTGACCTTTGACTTTTTAGTATAGATGTATTTGATTTGGGCTGGAACCCACGAAGCAGCAGCCGAAATGACTTTCCGATAGAGCACACTACGTAAACTGAGGATCCGAAATGACTCCTGACTTCATACGAAGTGTCACTATGAAGCAACAAACTGGCAGAGTCTGCATAAGTGTGTGTGTGAGTGAGTGTGAGTGCATGGGTGCTGGGTCTAGAAAACACTCTGTTCTTGTTGATATTCTTGCATGTACAGTTTGTATAAACGAGTGTTAGAGATAAGGAAATATGTGTGTGGTGTTTAGTAACAGGTTGTGTGTGTGTGTGTTGTACATATGTATGAGTATGTCTGAGTTTTGGACTAAGTGAAAGGGACTTGTAAACTGAAACCTCACACACACACACACACACACACACACACTCACTCATACACACACACACACACACACTCACTCATATGCATGCACACAAACATGGAGCTTGTATTTGCACACATTGGACCTTGGTGGACAAAAAAAGGTCAAGGACTTGGAACTTGTCCAGTGCTGCAGAAAGCATGTCCTCCAGCTCTGTCCAACAGTCTGATGCGGAAGTCTCAAAACATGCACTTCCTCAAATGACCACTAGTTGGCTCCAAAAGCGAGTTAATTCCCAAGAAATGAACATCTGCAGCTAGGAACTGTTTGGGTCAAATGTTATGGATTTTTATATAACACATCAGTTAAAATTACATTAATTAAGCCATAAAGTTCTGCATAATTAGGGGTGTGGCTGACTTGAGTGACAGCTGTGAACCACTAGCTGTGTGCTACACATCACTTTATCTAACCGTCTGTAATCATTGACGTATCAGTTGATGTAGCACGTTATGACGGAGTTCAATCAAATGCGAAGTGACATTAGAATATAAATTAACGTTAGCCACCTTAGCATTTATATAAGCTAACGCTAACCAAGCTAGCTTGTGGTACGTGAGGTAAGTAGGCGTAGCCAAACCAACATCCAGGTGATGTTCACTCTGTCCATTTATAGATCCATCACTTTCTGGTAGCTGTGAGAGTGGGAGGAGCTTACCTAGAAGAGTGGGTGTGGTAAGACAGTGGTGTATACGATTTGTCTAATTTCTAACCAGTCCGGGTCTCCTCCTGTTCTCTTCTCTCTCCTCCTCTTTCTCTCCTCTCTGCCCTGTCCCACAGCAGATTGTGAGAGAAGGAGACACTAATCAGGATGGACAGCTGGACTTCGAGGAGTTCACGCAGTACCTGCGCGCACACGAGAAGCGTCTCCGGCTCATGTTCAGCAGCCTGGACCGCAATCACGACGGTCAGCAGTCTGTTAGCGTCTCACACTGCCGTGTTCTTGTGCTGGAGCTATAGTCCTAAAATCGAACTTAAATTGTCTCTCTGTGCGTGCGCGTGTGTGTGTGTGTGTGTGTGTGTGTGTGTGTGTTACAGGTGAGATCGATGCTGGAGAGATCCAGCTCTCGTTACAAAACGTAGGAGTGGAGGTTACGCTAGACGAGGCAAACAAGATCCTCCAGAGGTGTGTGTGTGTGTGTGTGTGTGTGTCAGAGTCATACAGCTGATGTGTGACTCCACCTTCTTTTTAAAGAGAACTCTGTTTCCGGCCTCAGATACTTCATTACCAGTTCTGTTGCCGTGGTAACAGCGAGGTGTCTCAGTTTAGGGGTGTGAATAGTGTCTTGCCTTATTTTAAACCTAAATTAAGATCGTGTGTGTGTGTGTGTGTGTGTGTGTGTGTGTGTGTGTGTTGCAGTATGGACAAGGATGGCACTATGACCATCGACTGGGTGGAGTGGCGCGATCATTTCCTGTTTAATCCTCTGCACAACATGGAGGACATCGCCCTCTACTGGAAACGCTCTTTGGTCAGTTTTACACAAATGCGCACACACACACACACAAAATTTTCAGAATTCACACTTTCTTTCTTACTCTGTGTGTGTGTGTGTGTGTGTGTGTGTGTGTGTGTGTGTGTGTGTAGATCGTGGACATCGGCGAGCTCCTGACGGTTCCTGACGAGTTCTCGGAGAAGGAGCGGAAATCAGGGTTCGTGTGGAGGCAGCTGATGGCAGGCGCCATGGCGGGAACCGTCTCCAGGACGGGCACGGCTCCTCTCGACCGACTCAAAGTCTTCCTGCAGGTCAGAGCTCACGCACACACACACACACACACACACACACACACACACACACACACACACACACACACACACACACAGATACGTGGACTTCATACCTATTTACTTTAAGATATCACACACGCTAATTTTACACAATGATACCAGACTGTGTGTGTGTGTGTGTGTGCAGGTTCATGGTCAGAGCTTGTATAAAGGCAGTGTGTGGAAGGGTCTGCGCGGGATGGTGAAGGAGGGCGGAGTCAGAGCTCTGTGGAGAGGAAACGGTATCAATGTGCTCAAAATCGCCCCGGAAACGGCCATCAAGTTCCTCGCTTACGAACAGGTCAGTGTCTACTTATTTACCCTAAATCCCGGGTCAGCGTCTACTTATTTACCCTAAATCCCGGGTCAGTGTCTACTTATTTACCCTAAATCCCAGGTCAGCGTCTACTTATTTACCCTAAATCCCAGGTCAGCGTCTACTTATTTACCCTAAATCCCGGGTCAGCGTCTACTTATTTACCCTAAATCCCAGGTCAGCGTCTACTTATTTACCCTAAATCCCAGGTCAGCGTCTACTTATTTACCCTAAATCCCGGGTCAGTGTCTACTTATTTACCCTAAATCCCGGGTCAGCGTCTACTTATTTACCCTAAATCCCAGGTCAGCGTCTACTTATTTACCCTAAATCCCGGGTCAGCGTCTACTTATTTACCCTAAATCCCAGGTCAGCGTCTACTTATTTACCCTAAATCCCGGGTCAGCGTCTACTTATTTACCCTAAATCCCGGGTCAGCGTCTACTTATTTACCCTAAATCCCGGGTCAGCGTCTACTTATTTACCCTAAATCCCGGGTCAGCGTCTACTTATTTACCCTAAATCCCGGGTCAGCGTCTACTTATTTACCCTAAATCCCGGGTCAGCGTCTACTTATGTACCCTAAATCCCGGGTCAGCGTCTACTTATGTACCCTAAATCCCGGGTCAGCGTCTACTTATGTACCCTAAATCCCGGGTCAGCGTCTACTTATGTACCCTAAATCCCGGGTCAGCGTCTACTTATGTACCCTAAATCCCGGGTCAGCGTCTACTTATTTACCCTAAATCCCGGGTCAGCGTCTACTTATTTACCCTAAATCCCGGGTCAGCGTCTACTTATTTACCCTAAATCCCGGGTCAGCGTCTACTTATTTACCCTAAATCCCGGGTCAGCGTCTACTTATTTACCCTAAATCCCGGGTCAGTGTCTACTTATTGACCCTAAATCCCAGGTCAGCGTCTACTTATGTACCCTAAATCCCAGGTCAGCGTCTACTTATTTACCCTAAATCCCGGGTCAGCGTCTACTTATGTACCCTAAATCCCGGGTCAGCGTCTACTTATTTACCCTAAATCCCGGGTCAGCGTCTACTTATTTACCCTAAATCCCGGGTCAGCGTCTACTTATTTACCCTAAATCCCGGGTCAGCGTCTACTTATTTACCCTAAATCCCGGGTCAGCGTCTACTTATGTACCCTAAATCCCGGGTCAGCGTCTACTTATGTACCCTAAATCCCGGGTCAGCGTCTACTTATGTACCCTAAATCCCGGGTCAGCGTCTACTTATGTACCCTAAATCCCGGGTCAGCGTCTACTTATGTACCCTAAATCCCGGGTCAGCGTCTACTTATGTACCCTAAATCCCGGGTCAGCGTCTACTTATTTACCCTAAATCCCGGGTCAGCGTCTACTTATTTACCCTAAATCCCGGGTCAGCGTCTACTTATTTACCCTAAATCCCGGGTCAGCGTCTACTTATGTACCCTAAATCCCGGGTCAGCGTCTACTTATGTACCCTAAATCCCGGGTCAGCGTCTACTTATGTACCCTAAATCCCGGGTCAGCGTCTACTTATGTACCCTAAATCCCGGGTCAGCGTCTACTTATGTACCCTAAATCCCGGGTCAGCGTCTACTTATTTACCCTAAATCCCGGGTCAGCGTCTACTTATTGACCCTAAATCCCAGGTCAGCGTCTACTTATTTACCCTAAATCCCAGGTCAGCGTCTACTTATGTACCCTAAATCCCAGGTCAGCGTCTACTTATGTACCCTAAATCCCAGGTCAGCGTCTACTTATTTACCCTAAATCCCGGGTCAGCGTCTACTTATTTACCCTAAATCCCGGGTCAGCGTCTACTTATTTACCCTAAATCCCGGGTCAGCGTCTACTTATGTACCCTAAATCCCGGGTCAGCGTCTACTTATGTACCCTAAATCCCGGGTCAGCGTCTACTTATGTACCCTAAATCCCGGGTCAGCGTCTACTTATGTACCCTAAATCCCGGGTCAGCGTCTACTTATGTACCCTAAATCCCGGGTCAGCGTCTACTTATGTACCCTAAATCCCGGGTCAGCGTCTACTTATGTACCCTAAATCCCGGGTCAGCGTCTACTTATGTACCCTAAATCCCGGGTCAGCGTCTACTTATTTACCCTAAATCCCGGGTCAGCGTCTACTTATGTACCCTAAATCCCGGGTCAGCGTCTACTTATTTACCCTAAATCCCGGGTCAGCGTCTACTTATTTACCCTAAATCCCGGGTCAGCGTCTACTTATTTACCCTAAATCCCGGGTCAGCGTCTACTTATTTACCCTAAATCCCGGGTCAGCGTCTACTTATGTACCCTAAATCCCGGGTCAGCGTCTACTTATGTACCCTAAATCCCGGGTCAGCGTCTACTTATGTACCCTAAATCCCGGGTCAGCGTCTACTTATGTACCCTAAATCCCGGGTCAGCGTCTACTTATTTACCCTAAATCCCGGGTCAGCGTCTACTTATTTACCCTAAATCCCGGGTCAGCGTCTACTTATTTACCCTAAATCCCGGGTCAGCGTCTACTTATTTACCCTAAATCCCGGGTCAGCGTCTACTTATTTACCCTAAATCCCGGGTCAGCGTCTACTTATTTACCCTAAATCCCGGGTCAGCGTCTACTTATTTACCCTAAATCCCGGGTCAGCGTCTACTTATTTACCCTAAATCCCGGGTCAGCGTCTACTTATTTACCCTAAATCCCAGGTCAGCGTCTACTTATTTACCCTGAATCCCAGGTCAGCGTCTACTTATTTACCCTGAATCCCAGGTCAGTGTCTACTTATTTACCCTGAATCCCAGGTCAGTGTCTACTTATTTACCCTAAATCCCAGGTCAGCGTCTACTTATTTACCCTAAATCCCAGGTCAGCGTCTACTTATTTACCCTAAATCCCAGGTCAGCGTCTACTTATTTACCCTAAATCCCAGGTCAGCGTCTACTTATTTACCCTAAATCCCAGGTCAGCGTCTACTTATTTACCCTAAATCCCAGGTCAGCGTCTACTTATTTACCCTAAATCCCAGGTCAGCGTCTACTTATTTACCCTAAATCCCGGGTCAGCGTCTACTTATTTACCCTAAATCCCGGGTCAGCGTCTACTTATGTACCCTAAATCCCGGGTCAGCGTCTACTTATTTACCCTAAATCCCGGGTCAGCGTCTACTTATTTACCCTAAATCCCAGGTCAGCGTCTACTTATTCACCCTAAATCCCGGGTCAGCGTCTACTTATTCACCCTAAATCCCGGGTCAGCGTCTACTTATTCACCCTAAATCCCGGGTCAGCGTCTACTTATTTACCCTAAATCCCGGGTCAGCGTCTACTTATTCACCCTAAATCCCGGGTCAGCGTCTACTTATTCACCCTAAATCCCGGGTCAGCGTCTACTTATTTACCCTAAATCCCGGGTCAGCGTCTACTTATTTACCCTAAATCCCGGGTCAGCGTCTACTTATGTACCCTAAATCCCGGGTCAGCGTCTACTTATTTACCCTAAATCCCGGGTCAGTGTCTACTTATTTACCCTAAATCCCAGGTCAGTGTCTACTTATTGACCCTAAATCCCGGGTCAGCGTCTACTTATTCACCCTAAATCCCGGGTCAGCGTCTACTTATTCACCCTAAATCCCGGGTCAGCGTCTACTTATTCACCCTAAATCCCAGGTCAGCGTCTACTTATTTACCCTGAATCCCAGGTCAGCGTCTACTTATTTACCCTAAATCCCAGGTCAGCGTCTACTTATTTACCCTAAATCCCGGGTCAGCGTCTACTTATTTACCCTAAATCCCGGGTCAGCGTCTACTTATTTACCCTAAATCCCGGGTCAGCGTCTACTTATTCACCCTAAATCCCGGGTCAGCGTCGACTTATTGACCCTAAATCCCAGGTCAGCGTCTACTTATTTACCCTAAATCCCAGGCTATTTACCTTTAAACCTAAACCCTTATCCCTATACCCTAAACCCTGTACCCTAAACCCTTATCCCTAAACCTTAAACTCTGTGCAAACCCTCTTATGTTACCCTAAACCCTAACCCGCTAACTCTTCAGTAGTGTAGTGTAGTAGTTATACATCGTGTTCTCGCCCTGACTCTCTAGTGCACTTGGTTTTGCAGATTAAGCAGCTGATTCACGGCAGTAAAGACGGAGGAAGTCTGAAGGTTCATGAGAGGTTCGTTGCTGGATCATTAGCAGGAGCCACAGCGCAGACCATCATTTACCCCATGGAGGTACATTTTAATTCTTAAACAATCCCAGGATAATGATCGTTAAAGCAGAACTATGAGGAGTCCGAGCATGAGCGCAGTGTGTGTGTGTGTGTGTGTGTGTGTGTGTGTGTGTGTGTGTGTGTGTGTGTGTGTGTGTGTGTGTGTGTGTGTGTGTGTGTGTTTGTGTGTGTGTGTCATGGCCCACTCTGAGCTGTGGAACACCGCTCAGGATGTGATGATCAGCGTCAGTGATCTCTCTCTGTGTGTGTGTGTGTGTGTGTGTGTGTGTGTGTGTGTGTGTGTGTGTGTGTGTGTGTGTGTGTGTGTGTGTGTGTCTCCGTGCAGGTGCTGAAGACGCGTCTGACCCTGCGTAAGACCGGGCAGTACTCGGGCATGACGGACTGCGCTCGGCAGATCCTGCTGAAGGAGGGAGTGCGGGCGTTTTATAAAGGCTACATACCCAACATACTGGGCATCATCCCGTACGCGGGCATCGACCTCGCCGTCTACGAGGTGAGCACACACTAATGCTCATCTTATGGCTTTCTCTCTCTCTGTGTGTGTGTGTGTGTGTGTGGAGGAGTGTGTTTATATTCAGTCAGCCGTGATGTTAAACAGATGGGTTAGTGTAATCACCACCTCTCCTTTATTCTCTCTCTCTCTCTGTCTCTCTCTCTCTCTGTCTCTGTGTCTCAGACCCTGAAGAACGTGTGGTTACAGAGACACAGCTCCGCCTCGGCTGACCCTGGGGTCTTCGTGCTGGTCGGGTGTGGTACGGTTTCCAGCACGTGTGGTCAGCTGGCGTCGTACCCGCTCGCTCTGGTCCGAACCCGCATGCAGGCACAGGGTGAGAAAGTGAGGATGGATGGAATGAGTTTTAGTTTAGAAAGAATGTATTGCATGAGGAAGGATAATGTGGAATGTGTTGATGGATTATGTGGAATCTAATTGGTGTTCAAACAGTCTGGTAGTGAGTGTTTAAACAATCAAGTGTTCTGATGGAAGGCTGGATGAATGGATTAGTGGATTTTTGACTTTGTGGATATTTAGATGAATAGCTACTTCCTTGATTGAGACTTTCCTGGCTGAATGGTTGTCTGGCTGTATAAATGGATGAATGAATAGATGGTTGACTGGTTTAATGGATAGATGGGTGATTGGCTGGTTGATTGGATATTTAGATGAGTGGATGGATGGATGGATATTTAGATGAGTGGATGGATATTTGGATGGATGGTTGATTGGATATTTAGATGGATGGATGGATATTTGGATGGATGGATGGATGGATGGATGGATGGATGGATATTTAGATGAGTGGATGGATATTTGGATGGATGGATGGATGGATGGATGGATGGATGGATATTTAGATGAGTGGATGGATATTTGGATGGATGGTTGATTGGATATTTAGATGAATGTATGGATGGATATTTAGATGAGTGGATGAATGAATGGATGATTGTCTGGATGGATGTATGGATGGATGAATTAATAAACAGATGGTTGGTTGGCTGAATATTGAATGAATGATTGCATGGATGGATAGAAAGATGAATGTCTGGCAGACCATGGATGAATGGATGTAAGTATAGCTGGCTGAATGTTTGAATAGATAGATGGAAAAGTGGATGGATGGATGGATGGATGAATGGTTAGGAGGTATAGACAGCTTAATCAATGAATAGATGCTTGACTGGATTAATGGATGGATGGGTGATTGACTGGTTGATTGGATATTCAGGTGGATGGATGGATGGATGGATGGATATTTAGATGGATGGATGAATGGATGGATGGATTAATAAACAGACCGTTGACTGGCTGGATACTGAATGAATGCTTGGCTGAATGGTTGGTTGGATGGATGTTGGAATAACTGAAAGCATAAATATGTGGAATAATGGATGATTGGTTTGTTTGATTGATGGATGAACCGCCTTGATCGCTGTTGTTCCTCCTCAGCGTCGGTGAATGGCGCCCCTCAGCTCTCCATGCTCGCTCTGTTCCGCAGCATCATGGCCCAGGAGGGCGTGGTGGGACTGTACCGCGGCATCGCACCTAACTTCCTCAAGGTCATTCCCGCCGTCAGCATCTCCTACGTGGTGTACGAACACATGAGGAAAGTACTAGGGGTGGGAAAGTGAGTGTGTGTGAGAGAGAGACTGAGACTGAGACTGAGGATTGTCTTTGTATGGATGTCTCTGTCAGTCTTTATATGAGATGATAGACAGAGTAAGAGATGAGAAAGAAGGAAGAGTAAGTGAAAAGCTTGTTAATGCTCTCGGTGATGGAGAGATGAATTGACCAAAGAGAGGATTTGCTCTCGAAGCCAGAGACGATGAAAGCTCGAATTCTACTGAACATTCTGACTGAAAATCATCAGGGCTACACTCGGGACATTTTGTAATAAATAAAATATAAAAGTCTATTTAATCAGTAATATTAATGTATATTATATTTTAAACGCACAAAAAAAAACCTTATGATGGCTGACGTTGATGTTTTACAGATTATCAGCAAGACTGATCTATAAATATTTAGCTACGTGTTATTTCTGTATTTCGTTGGTGTTTATTTGTGCTGTTGATCAACAGGGTCCTCACATTCAGACTCACAGGCTGTCCTCCTTACGCGGAGACATGAACACTAAAGTGTCTGTTAATTCTTGGTAATAAGAGTGTGTGTGTGTGTGTGTGTGCGCGCAAGATATTGTATATATACCGTATATTCTCCAGATTATAAGAACCTGTTGCGTCTGTCGTGTTGAATGCATGGATTAGGTGTAGATTTGAATCAGGTTCCGCATGCTGACGATGGACCTACAGGACCAGGAGACGTTTTCAGGCCTGACAGACGGATTTGAAGGTTTATATTCTGGAAAATATGGTGTAAATGAGCATGAGCTGCTTTTTTCAAAAAAATGCGTGAAGTTTGCATGTAAATGAGCATGTGTTATATTTTATAATATGTAAGAGACTAGATCTATTTTCTTAACCGCCGAGTGGAAGTGTGACAATGAAACAATGGAAAAAGTGTTTCTGACCCCGCTTACCTCACTGACCTGATACGTGAAACTTGTTGGAAATGTTGTATTTTGTTAAAAAGTTTCAGACATATTTTTGCTTTGAAATTTTTTTTAATTCTAATCATATACTGTACCAAAATTCCTGTTAAATATACACTCAATGCAGTTTCACCAAATGGCCACTAGGGGGAGTGTATGTATTGCTATATAAAGGGGCTACGCGCAAATCCTAGGCGTACACTCCACCTAGTGGTCATGTCATGGAACTACATCAGGAGAAAGCGAATTCACAAATACAATTTACGTCCATATTTATTCATAAAGACGATCACAGTGTGTCAGTGTGTTCGCAATATTTTTTATTATCCCAGATTTACATTTTATAAAATAATAAATTGTCTTAATTTTAAGCAAATGTAGCTTTTTAAAAAGAATTTGCATGAAACAGAGGCGAACGCCATTTATCAGTGGTTGAACTAGTATACACGGATATGTGTGGAAATTAATTTTATTAAAGCAAAAGTTAAAAGTGTGTGAGATTTGTGTTTGTAAGATTTATGTCGTTAATCCTGCAAATTGGGACAAGTGCTAATTTTGATCTTGCGATCTAATCGACATTTGGTGGACGTACGTCCAGTTTATGCTCATTTTAAGTACATTTATGAACATACTTAATTGTATGTACACATAACATTGAATTATTTCTCTAATAAATTGACTCAAATTTACTTGTACATATCCTTGAACCCATTGCAGTTTCACCAGATTACCGCTAGGTGGGGGAATTTTGCTGCATTACGGGATATGTGCAAATCCTAATCGTACATCTCCCTCTAGAGGTCATATCGTGGAACTACAATACATCGTGGTTATGTTAACTTTAGCAAGGTCTTAACATGTGATCAGTTAAACTCAAACGCACACTGTGAGCTCAAGCATCCCTCAGGTTATCAGGGATACAGTTACAAACCCTGAGGTTTTCATGAAGAGAAATGTTTTAAGCCCTCAAGACATAAACCAAAGATGTTTAAAGTCTAATCAAGGCCATGATCAGTTTGTAATTCTGGACATTTCATGTGTGTGTACGAGTATTATGCTACTAAATTTTGTAATAACAAAGTATTAAAAATCTATCACTAGTACAAGACTTTGTGTGATTTGGGACACAGCCCCGGTCTTGCAGTGCACTATTTATTTATAAGTCTGCACATCAGTAACCCTATTGGAGATCTTTATATGTACATAAACACCTAATTAGATCCTTATCCTGTGCTCCAGATTTTTAAATGCAGTGCTGCAACCATCAACCTTTTTTAAAGAAAGTGTAGCCCATGTAAAATTTTAATCTGTAATCAGAGTACCTGCATAAAGAAATAACAGAAAGGACCGTCTTGGGTTGCGTGTATAATTAAGAGTTCTTAGCTTCTTAAAAACGGGTCAACCTTGAAACTTTTCATAATGGAAAGTTCTCAGCTGCAGGGTTCTCCAGAGAGCCTATAAAGGTTTACACAGAGGAATGAACAAAACACAAACTTATGAGTTCTACTGCATGTTATTATTATGTCTATTATTATTGTTTGAATTGGTTTTGGTTCTACTCTGAATCTTTGCTGGAAAAAAAGAAAAAGGAATTAATGACATGTTCTTTAAGGGTTCTTTACATAATGAAGAGTTTTTCTTGAAATGCTACAGGATCCTACAAAAGGGTTCGCTTCTGGCCTTTTCATCAGGGATGCAAACTGGATGTTTAATAGGAAATGACATCACTTGGTGAATTTAGAGACCCAAAAGTTGGTTCAGTTGGGACTCTTTGTGGGAAAGATTCAGTGTAGAACTTTTATGAAGTGCTTCGTTATCTAAAAACATTTAGATTTTACTTTTCATATCCAATGAAGCCTTAAAAAACATATCTGTGAGCGTGTACATCAATGCACAGTGTGAGTGTGATAGATCATTTATATATTATAAATTGTAAAATCATGCATATTGTTTTTATTTGTAGTATTTTCATGCTTCTACTAAATTCTGAGTAAAGTTTGTATTGTGTTCTTTATACATCATACAGAGTTTGGAGCGTGAGTGATGGTTACAGAATGGTGTAAAGTTGAACGCATGCTTAAGTTATTAAAAATAATGACATCTTGGTCAGTGTTCAATGTTGTTTACATTTATTTGTTTATATGAAAAATCACCACAACATTAAATAAAATAATTTCATTTTGTAAAGACATGCAGATTAGGCTAATTGCCGTTCCCAAAATTGACCATAGTGTGTGAAAGGGTGTGTGTGTGTGCCCAGTGATGGATTGGCACCCAGTCCAGGGTGTAGGGTGTACCCTGTCTCATATATATATATATATATATATATATATATATATATATAAAGATATAAACGAAAGGAATCTCTGCGCAATTCGTGGGTAGTGTTGTTTTTAAATAAAAATGAATAAAGTGTGCACAAGCATATGCACTGCCCTTCTCTTCTTTCCTCTTCTCAGTAACACTCACATCCACTAAGTTATAATGTCTTATTATTATTTAATCTTCTTAGTCCCATTGTCCCAGTTGGGAAACATCACTGTCCCTCCCTCTCATATGACAGAAATTATGAAATATTAATGTAATGGTCACATTAATCAAAATGTAACAGACAGGCTCTTATAAACAAACAAACACAAACATGTTAATAGGAGGAGAAAACAACAGATGGATTAAATGGGTTATTATCTTGTCCTCACAATAGAAAGATTCATAGTTTAGTGAAAATTATGTACAATTCCAATTTCCAACCTACAGAAGAGCAAGACAGCTTTAAGAGGATCACATACAGCACAGTACTGGACAAAACACATCTGCTCGTCTTTGACCAGTAGGGGGGGTTCGTGTGCACATGAAGCCTCGAGAAATTAACCCTTTTGTGAACGAATTGGCTGGAAGGCTTCAAGGTTTCCTCAAGCTTCATCTCACCTTTCTGTAAGCCAATCGTGTGTTAGAGAAATCTTTTTGTGCCCGCCTCCGCCTTTGCGTGCGGCACCCGAGCGCGCGTTTCTATTGGCCTGCGTTTACGCAAAGGCAGACCCTGCGTTCTCATTGGTTGTTTTTGATGCGGACTCGTGAACGCGAGCCAATAGAAACGCGCGTACGGGTGCCGCCACGGCGCGACCGCGCTTGCCTTCTTCTTCGTTGTTTCTCGTTAAGTTCGCCTTCCAGCTCCGGCGCTCGTCTTCCAACAACGGGCCCAGTTCCCTCTCCCTGTCTGTCTCTCTCTCTCTCCCTACAGCAGTAGTAATGTCGGAGTACGGCGCGGTGCCGCCGCCTCCCGGGGCTGGAGCAGCGGGGATAAAGAAGGACGCGTTCGCCGACGCGGTGCAGCGCGCGCGGCAGGTGAGAGCGAGCGGCCTGAAGAGAGAGAGAGGAAAAAAAAGGAAAGGAGCCGCGAAACGTGGAGGCGCGAGCTAGCTAATCTATGTAGCACGCTCACCACGCGCGCGCTCTCTTAACGGTTATTTTTAAAGGAAGCGCGTGCTGGTCGTGGCTCGCGCGCCGCAAGGTAGCGTATTGTTTTGCCTCGCGTGCGCGTCCGATTACCCAGGCCTGGCCTTCTCTCATCACTGAGGCGCTTTAAGACAAACACACACACAGAGTGAGTGAGAGAGAGAGAGAGAGTGTGTGTGTGTGTGTGTGGTACTTTACATGTGCCAATTTTCACTTTAGCCATAGAACGGGTGCAATTTTGTAAAGGTAGACCGAAATCTACCTAAAGTTATTTCTCCAGTGCTAAGCTAACTTGTCCAGCTAGCACAACCGCCGTGTTTCCCTGACTAGCCTCGTGAGTGAAACTCCTCAACTCTGACTGAACTCGACTCTTTATATTTGTTG
Source organism: Channallabes apus (assembly GCA_030522415.1). Classification (NCBI taxonomy): domain Eukaryota; kingdom Metazoa; phylum Chordata; class Actinopteri; order Siluriformes; family Clariidae; genus Channallabes; species Channallabes apus. The sequence continues at coordinate 7,479,299 of CM060124.1, forward strand.
TTTTTGAGGGGAAATGTAAAAATAGATCGCCGTTAGCTGTCTAAGCTAACAGTTCAGGTTTATCAGTGAGGTGAATGTAAACTAGAGTTGTGTGTGTGTGTGTGTGTGTGTGTGTCACCTCTCGATACGATATTATGACGATACGTAGGCGCTGATTCGGTTCTGTAAGTATCACGATTTTATCAAATTTAAATTTATATTAATTTTAAATTTAAAGCCTTTTAAAATGTTTAAGTAATTAAACTAGTCTGTTCCTAATGACAGTTTTCTCACTTAAAAACTGCAGCATTTAAACAATACAAACTAACCTCAAATACAGGAGTTTTAATGTTTATCTGAGCAGTGTGTCTCTGTCATCCACCGTAATTATTTAAAATCAAATGAAACAAATAATTCATGTGGCATGAACATAGCATGGGATGAAAATGTGTAAATATGTGTTCAGAGCGCGCCACTTTTAGGATTATAAAGAAATGTGAAGTTTTCCTCCCTCGTGCACCTCGAAAGTCTCAAAAACTCGACAGTGAGCGCGCAGGTTGAACGAGTGCATGGAGCTTCTCAAGTGGCATTTTTATTTATTTTTTCTATTTTGAGTTTGCTGTTTTTTGAGACATGTCTAAGTGTGTGTAATGAGTGGGTTTGAGACTAATTCGCAGATTAAATACTAACGCATGCAACGTTTGATAATGTACCGCCATAAAATGTGTCGTTTATATGTCTGAACCTGATCGTCCGATCAAACTGAAAAGCAATAAATTTTGGTAACGATCGACTGGTTCGACTCTGTTATAAATGTAAAAATAGTTTGTAATTTTGTTCTCCGTGTGGGCATAAGTGAATCTCTGCGCCATCTCTAAAACTAGCATTAGCTGTGGATGATCATCAGAAAGCTTGCACTCTTTAGTTATTATAATTATATTTGTAAGAAAATGACCCCCTGTTTTGTGTTAAACCTGCACCTGGGTGAGCCGTTTTTATCTAAATGCGGTTTAATGTTGGAGCTTTTAGCTCTGGTTCAAAAGTTTCAACGCCTATTTAGTTTCTAAATAAAATCATAAAATATACCTCGAGTCTAAAACGCAACTTCATTTAAAAAAAAAAAAAAAAACTGCTCAGGCTCGTGTGGCGATAGAGAGACGTCTAAGTGTGAATGAGCTAAAAAAAAAAAAAAACAAGCGCTGCGTGACAAAGGAACAGCGGATGAATTACAACCTGTAGATGTTGAGCTCAGCAGTTTCTCAAGTTTATTGACTGGCCGTGGTCACAACTCGATTGTAGTCCAGGCAGGACAAAGCTGTCTCTTGTCTCTCTGCAGAATCTAGTCATGGTGCTCTCTAGGACCTTCGTCATACAGTCCAACATAGACTGAACTGTTACATATACGGTACAACGGCATGAGCACTTAATGCGTTCCTGAGGCGAGTTCTTAAGTTGAAATTTTGTATTGTGAAACGCATTGTCCCATAGAAAATAATGTAAATGCAGATAACGTGTTCCAACCACCCAAAAATATTACCAAATACCAACACCGTTATTATATTAGTGCATATAAAAAGTCAAAATTTATAGAAAAAACATGTTGATTAAGTAAAATATGAAATAAATAATCACTTAACCATAATTTATGATTCCTCTTGGAAAGCAACTCCCTTTTCTTTCTGCTACTTTCTTGGGACCCATGGAGCTATGTCTTAACCCACAAAAAAAATGCAAGTGTCTTTCCACTGACGCAGAGAAGTTTTGACTGGTTCTCGGACGTACGTGCGACTTCAGCGCGTACGGCAGAAGTGTTTCGTGTGCCGAGACAAGTTTCTTTAAAAAAAATTTAGTTCATAAGAAAAATTTGTGAGCCGGGTCGTTCGTGTGCCGAGGTGCCGCTGTAAATGGCAATCCCATAATACAACCAGGATTGTAAAATCTTGTAAAAATCCGCTCTAACATTAACCCAGGCATACAAACGGGAGACTGGAATAAAGTGTCCTTTACAGATATTTAACACTTTACAGATAACATGGGAGGGTTTTGATGATTACTGAGTGATTAAACAAGTGCCCTGCTTTTGTTTCTGTCCCTTCCTGATTTACTCCAATCCGTGAGCGAGCTCCGCAGTGAGAACGTCACATTACAAATCTGGTTTCTTACAGGCTTACATTGAAATGTGAAATATTTATTCCACAGAATCACTTAAACCTACCGTCCTGTTGGGTTTTCGTGACTGGCAGAGTCTGCAGTGTGTGTAATGTTACACACTCCTCTGATCTACTTAAAAACCTAGACTAATGGAAGTGCTTGATGTCTTTTCATTAGGAATAGCGCAGGGACAAACCCGGGTGTGAACACTTGTGATGGTTTGACCTTAAATTACGAATTTGAACTGATTTAAAATTTTGGGTGTGATTAAGTTATGAGTCGCGATTCTTTTGAATGTCATGTGTTTTTGGTTCGTGTATCGACTCCAAAAACTATTTATAAATGCTTTATTGCATTTGTAATGGTCACGCACCGGTCGATAGGCCAGTCACGGGAATCGTCTGGTTAAATTTAAATTCTTCTATCTGAAGTGAGATGATTGGTGTTTAAACGCTGCGTTTGGTTTATAAGTGAGAAAACGAATATAAGGAACGTGCTGCATTTGAAGCTGCTACAGTACAAAACTTTCGAGTTGTGACTGAACAGTTTCTTTAAAAGAAAAATGATTTCAGCTTTTTAAAATTGTAAATTTTTTGGGGAAGAATGTAATATCGAATCGTGATGCAGAGTCGCAGTTTTAATCGACTCGTCACCGAGGTATCGTGATATCGTTTCAGGTTCCTGGTGAATCACATGCAAAGTCCACTTGTTTAGACCTTCAGATTGATGTCCAGAAAACCATCCTTTGCCTTTTCTCCCCCTCCCCCCCCCCTCCATTTTTTGTTTAAATGAGCCTGTTAAATTTTCCTCCTGTTATGACCTCATATAAGAAGATGCTCCTCCCCCTGCAGCGTGTACCTCACAGGCCTAGTGAGGCGTATCCAGTCATCTAATGTACAAAACAAAAGTGAACATCACGTTGTTTATTGCAGGACTGATGTAATGTCCAGGGTTGTCTCAGAAGTGTGTACTGAGAGAGAGAAAAAAAATAATAATAAACTTATTTTCCCCTTCTGTAGATTGCAGCAAAGATCGGTGGGGACGTTGGAGTCGGACCTGTGAGCAATAACGGTGGCGTACCCGCCGAGGGGTATTCTTTCTCAGCACAGAAACGATCACTGGAGGATGGAGGTACACACACACAGTGATTGACACACACTCTTTCTTAGCCACATGTTCTGTATTTGACGCTGTTTTTTTCCTCCTCAGATCAGCCGGACAGTAAGAGGATGGCTCCTCAGAGCGACCGGGACAACGCTACAGCGCTCTGTGAGTGTTCACACAAACACACACACACACACACACACGCTGTAACCGTCTTTTAATGTGGTATTGTTGCTATAGGAACGGCTCATTGATGAGGAAGTGTACAGCAAACACCACGCACTACACCACGTCTTGTAGAAAGAATAAAAGTTTTATTTTTTTCTCTTGAGATTCCAAACACACTGTGTGTGTGTGATGTATATGTGGACTAAGTGTGTGTGTGTTCACAGCTATCAGCGCTCAGCTGGCTGCTCTCTCTCAGCAGAGGTAAGACCATTAAGGACAAAAAACACACAATCATTCCTAACATCCCATAAACACACACACATGCACTGTACTGAATTAAAACTCTTATCTCTCTTCTTCTTCACCAGTGGACGTCCTTCTGCTTTAACAGAGGAGTACAGAGTTCCTGATGGCATGGTGGGCCTCAGTAAGTACACACACACACACACACACACACACGCAGGCAGGTGTCCACCTGCACTATGGTCCAGTGCTGATTGTGTGTGTGTTGTTGCTCCACAGTCATCGGTCGAGGAGGAGAGCAGATCAATAAGATCCAGCAGGAGTCGGGGTGTAAAGTCCAGATCGCTCCAGGTGTGTGTGTGTGTGTGTGTTTACTCGTGTGAATGTACATGTTTATGGATAATGGTGTGTGTGTGTGCACAAGTGTAAAGTGTGTTGTATTTTTCAGACAGTGGAGGTTTACCTGACCGAAGCGTCTCTCTCACTGGGTCTCACGAGTCCATCCAGTACGTGTAAAAACCCGCCACACACACACACAGAGAAATTCACAATTCACTTGTCACGTACAGAACCACGCTCAGGAGAACACTGACTCGAGTGTTTGTGATCTTAGACCGAAAGATTCCAATACAGTGAAAACATCGTATAAGTGGGATCTACAGGAAATAAACAATATTTACCAAATATAATTAAATAGAAGCGTATAAACCGCGATTATAGACTGTACGAGGCGAGTGTAAACTGTGAGGTATAAAAGTGATTGAAACGTCCCTGCTGACGGACCTCAGGCTCAGCTTCTAGACTTATTTATATAATTTTGTAAAATCTCACTTATTCCCAGTGATGGACTGGTCCAGTTTTCTTTGTGATGTCTGTGATGCTGATCAGCCTCAGATATTAAACCTTCAGGAGCTTCAGTGGTGCAACAGAAACACGTGTTTATGCCGCTTTAAAAGCCTCCGATCTGCCTTTTTCTCCAAACTCTGTGCATGAATTAGTCTTAACATCTAGTTTGATGTTAAACTCTCGTTAGTTTGTATTGTTTAAATGCTGCGTTTGGGTTTTTAAGCGAGGAGGAAACTAATGTTCTAAGTAACGGGATACATTTAAATAATCGTTAAACTTTTTTTTTTTTTTTTTAAAGGTTTAAAATTTTATCAAAATTGAGGAAGTGTAATATTGAGTCGGAATTCTTATAGAATCGAATTGACCTCCAGGGTACGGTGATGTCCTCGTATTGGGAGTTCTCATCCTTGAGTGGGGATGCAAACTTTTGCACTCGGTGCACTTTATTATTAAGATAAATTGTTGTACAGTTCTGTGTATGATTTATTGGTTTTCCTTTTATAAATCAAGTCATTTTATCGTGAGCGCCGTCTCACCTCAGCTTCACCTTTGACACCCCGTCTCTCTCTCTCTCTCTCTCTCTCTCTCTCTCTCTAGGAAAGCTAAGATGCTATTGGACGACATCGTGTCGCGGGGGCGGGGCACACCCCCCTCCTCCTTCCACGAGTCGAACGGGAGCGGTCACACGCAGGAGATCATCATCCCCGCGGGGAAAGCCGGCCTCGTCATCGGGAAAGGAGGCGAGACCATCAAACAGCTCCAGGTGGGCGGAGTCGATCTGCTTGTTTCTTGGAACACATGCGCACGCTTTTCGGTTATCACTCATGTTTTAATGTGTGTGTAGGAGCGTGCTGGTGTGAAGATGATTCTGATACAGGATCCGTCTCAGGGACCGAACATTGACAAACCCCTCCGCATCATTGGAGACCCTTACAAAGTCCAGGTGTGTGTCTCTGTCCGTCTCACTGACTGTGTGTGAATTTATACAGAACCAGGAAGTGATTCTCTCTCTCTCTCTCTCTCTCTCTCTCTCTGTATCAGCAAGCGAGGGAGATGGTGCAGGAGATTCTCCGTGAGAGGGATCAGTTTGGAGAGAGGAACGAGTACGGCTCCCACATGGGGGGAGGAGGAGGTGGTGGTGGAGGAGGAGGAGGCGGCGGCGGAGGAGGAGGAGGAATAGAGGTGTGTGTGATGTGAAAGATTCAGTTCTACAATTCAAGGTTGATTTATTTATTTATTTTCTGATTGAGTCAAAAATTATCCACACTCCAGATATAATTAAACCTTCCGTTGGTCTGATTGAGCGCTCTTCATTCAGCTGTGTTTGACTTTGCTGTAAACTCTACAGCCAGAGTGCGGATAATTTTTGACCCATCCTGGTGCACGTGTATACTGAAGTCATTGGTTCCTAGAAAGGGTGAAAAAGTAAAATAAAATAAAAATTCCTCCCCGTCTGCAATGTTCTTTTCACGTTCCGAGCGTGCTCATATAACGCTGCTCTGTGATTGGTCAGGTCCCCGTGCCGCGTCACTCCGTGGGTGTCGTGATTGGCCGAAGCGGTGAGATGATCAAAAAGATTCAGAACGATGCAGGAGTCAGGATACAGTTCAAACCAGGTGAGTGTCTCTCTCTCTCTCTCTCTCTCTCTCTCTCTCTCTCGGTTCTCTTTAAACTTTAGACCGGAGTGTTGTACATGATTCTGACCCTGTGTGTGTTAGATGACGGCAGTGGACCTGATAAGGTGGCTCACATCATGGGGCCTCCTGACCGCTGTGAACACGCAGCCGGCATCATCAATGAGCTGCTGCAGAGCATCCGCGTCCGAGAGGAGGGGGGAGGGGTGAGGAGACGCCGATACTACACACACCACACACACACGCATGTTTGTTTTAGATCGGTAGCATGATGCGTGAAGGATATGCAATAGAACCTTCTAGAAAGATCACGACGCATCATGAAGATGATCGTGGTTTTAATTATCTGGATATCGATTCTTGAACGTGTCGCCGCTAATGTTGGACATCAAATAAGAATCTCTCTCTTTCAGGGACCTCCTGGTCCTCCTGGCGCAGGTATGCCTCCGGGTGGTGGGCGTGGCAGGGGGCGTGGCCCCGGTAACTGGGGTCCCCCCGGCGGCGAGATGACCTTCTCTATCCCCGCCCACAAGTGCGGCCTGGTGATCGGCCGAGGAGGCGAGAACGTCAAGTCCATCAACCAGCAGACGGGCGCGTTCGTGGAGATCTCTCGCCAGCCGCCGCCCAACGGAGACCCCAACTTCAAACTGTTCACCATCCGTGGCAACCCGCAGCAGATCGACCACGCCAAGCAGCTCATCGAGGACAAGATCGAGGTGAAGAGACGAGTTATTTATTTTTCTTTCCTCCGTACGAGATGATAAACATGATAAAAGTTCTCATTTTTCTCTCTCTCTCTCTCCGTAGGGTCCTCTGTGTCCTGTAGGTCCCGGGCCTGGTCCTGGTGGTCCCGGTCCAGCCGGCCCGATGGGTCCCTACAACCCGAATCCGTATCAGCCTGGACCTCCCGGAGCCCCTCCACAGTGAGTAGATCTATTTCTACTTTTAAATTATTTAAGATTCCGTGTGTATGGAGTCAGAGTTGTGTAACACGTGTGTGTGTGTGTGTGTGTGTGTGTGTGTGTAGTGGCGGCGGTCCTCCAGGTGCCCATCAGTACCCCCCTCAGGGTTGGGGAAACTCCTACCAGCAGTGGCAGCCGCCTGCACCTCATGACCCCAGTGAGCATCATTTCACTCCTGTTGTTGGACCTGCTTTGATCTGACTGACTGGTTCAGTTTCTTACTCCAGGTGTGTAGAATTAAATGCGTGTGTGTGTTTTAGGCAAAGCCGCAGCAGATCACAGTGCCGCCTGGGCAGCGTACTATGCGCAGTACTACCAGCAGCCCGGTGGGGGCGCCATGCCCGGACAGGCACCCGCCGCGCAACCTGCCGCCCCAGCACCCGCCAACCAGAACCAAGCTCAGAACACGGGGCAGCCCGACTACACCAAGGCCTGGGAGGAGTACTACAAGAAAATGGGTGAGTTACAGCAGAGTCGTTTAACGTGATCCGCCAACATGGGAATCGGAGAAGTAAACGTGTGTGTGTGTGTGTAGCTCAGGCAGGCGGTGGCGCTGCTCCAGCAGCAGGTGGTGCTCCAGCAGCAACAGGAGCAGCAGGACAAACTGACTACAGTGAAGCCTGGGCGGAGTATTACAGACAACAGGCAGCTTATTACCCGAACCCACAGAACCCCGGAGCTCCTGCAGCCACGCAGCCGGGCCAACAGGTGTGTATATATACACACACACACAGACCTGCATGAAAAATTTTAATAAAACACAACCCATTCTGTTTACATTAAATGTTAGTGTAACCATGGCAACCACCCCCGGACATGCCATACAAGCTTGTTACACAGGGACTATTATTTAAATTTTTTTACTCATGTATATTTTTCTTTTCACTTTCAGGCGCAGTAAACCTGGCCACGCCCACTTCCGCCTGTCCCCCTCGCCATCCTCGGCGCTCGTCCTGAATGATGAACGGACGCGAACAAACACGACCTTGTAAATTGATCTCTCTCTCTCTCTCTCCTTAGTTTCTCTCTTCACTGAAATGGACTAAAACCAAGCGTAGCTGACTTTTTTTTTTTTTTTTTTTTTTTTTTCCCCCATTTCCCCCCCTTCTCTCCCTTACTCATCATCCTCATCCTCTAAATGTGATTAAACTCTGTCACCAGGTAAACGAAAGGGAACGCTTTTGAGTCATTGCTGGCTAACCCCGCATCCCTTAAAACGGACTCGTTCTTATTTTCTCTAATTTTTTTTTAATAATTGTATTACTACATCTAAAACTGTACATTTTTTTTGTTTGTTTGTTTTTAGACTTTTTAAACATTTTTCTTTTATAAGCAGAAATCGGTTTGGTCTAGAACATTCCCAGTGTTTTTTTTTTTTTTTTTTTTTTTTTAATCCCCCTCCCCCCCTTCTTTCATACAGAGCTCTGTGTTCTCTGCTGCCCAAGTGTGTGTGCGCGCGTGTTTGCATGATGTCTGATATTTCATCTCATGCCCCCCATATAAGTCCCTCCCAGGTTCATGAAGCTCTGATAAGGTTGTTATATAGAGGTTAAATATTGAACGCTTGGTTGTTTTTGTTTATTTTTTACCGCTTGTTTTTAAAACCTTCACAATAAAAAAGGAAAAAACGCAATGCACAATGTTTTTGTCTTCGTTCACTTTGCTACCGAGTCAGCGGGGTGTACAATTTGTTTTTAAGCTCATTAAATGTGATCCGGCATTTCATTCAAGACTGTGTAAGCCAATTTATTATTTTTTTTTCTCAATAAAATCCGAAAGCCTTGAGCGGTGTGCAGTGCAGTTCTTATCCAGCAGGGGGAGAAAATGGCGCTGCTGAGTAAAAACCTGTTTCTCTAAGAAGAAATGAGACAAAATGAGGTGCTGAAGAGGATCAGCACACCAAGCTGATTACAGTAAATTACACCAGAACAATTATGAACTTAATGTGTATTAAGGACAAAAAAAGTGTGAAACATCTCCACTGGAGTTTGTAGTTTTCCTGACGCAGGAGCACCGACGCTTATATCGCGCTGAAGGGGGCGTGTCCAAATGAAGCCTGGCTTCGAGGCGCGTGTTGGTTTCCTGAGTCACGTGACTAGTCAGAAGCGAAACGTGCGTTCCAATCGGCCTGAAGTCCCCTGCGAAGTGCACTTCAGAGTGTTCAGCCATGTTAAGTGTGATTCCAAACCGTCTTCACTTCACCGAATGAAAAATGTCCCATGAGTCATTGCGCCTCGATGGAGCGTGAAGGAAAATGAAAAAAAGATTTATATATTTTTTTTACGATATTATCGTGGACATGTTATTAAACGGGACACGAAAATATACATTTTAATTTAATCAGGAAATGAAGTATTATATAGGCGAGTAATCTGTTTAAAGATGCACGGAGCTCTTTTTGTTTAATCACGTGCCTTCACACCGCAGCCTCGTGACGCCTCGTGATCCCCAGAATCACGTGACTGAATCATTAGATTGGATGAATTTTACATTTACTACTTTAATATATGAAGAAAGAAAATGCACGCAGAATATTTTTATTTTTTGTTTCTATTAATGAAGTTAATTTTATCTAATAAACTGTTATTGTATCTAGGTTGTTGTTTTTATCTTTTTCTTCAGATTTCCTTTCTTTTCCAGATCTTCTGTTACTCCTCAGAGATGATGATTATGTGCATAAACATTTCCTTGAACATTGGATTTTCAAACACACACCTGACACTGATGAATACAACATTACACTACTTGCAGCTGCAAGTCTGTATTCATTGTGCTGCTACGATAGTTGCTATACAAAAGTTGTCCACTAGATGGCAGAACAAGGAGCCATTGAATGAAGCTTCTCGAAATGATCCTTTTATCTTTAGATCAAAAGACTTTCGATTTTCCTCCTTAGCTTATCTCTCTTTAAGTCGAGTGGTGGGTTACATTAAAAAGACACATGTACATTAAAGTCAGACCAAGATTTCTATTTTATTTTTTAATATTAATCACAGTCAAGTCTTTACAACAGTGCTCAAAAGGGCAGATGCAAAGGCTTAATTAGAAAGCATTTTAAAACCCTTCATACGGTACCAGTCAAACGTTTGGATTGATTTTCTACAGTCTAAAACAATACTGGTTTTTATTTTTTAACATCAACAGTCAGTTCTTACAATAATTGTGTCGAGTGCGTTTGTAAAAACCCATCAACCACCAGGAAACTCTCTCATGAAGGTAAGCGAGACCAAAACGTACCTCTGCTGCGGAGAAGTTCATTTAGAGTCACAGCCTCAGAAATCACCTCAGATTAGAGCCGTTATAAAGGATTTGCACAGCGTAATTAGCACAAACACCTCAATATCAACTGCTCAAGAGGATTATTGTGTAACGCCTTCAGTATTGTTTTACAATGTTGAAAGAAAGAAAAATCAGTAAAGCACATGGAGTTAGGTTAGAAGGGGTGCTCAAACTTTTGACTGGTACTGTAAATACACACGCACACAGAGTTCGAACGTGTTGGTGTGTCTTTTGGCATCGGAACAAAAAGAAGCCTGGTGTCTCGAGGTTAAAGCTTAACGTTATAAAACAACCTTATTTACAAAACCTGAAAATATCTCTCACACACACACACACACACACACACTCACCTTACTTTTAAACAACAGAAACAAGTGGCTTTAACTGAACGTGTGTGTTGGTTTAATTTCCCTGAACTTCCAGTTCCTCCAGCTGTACGAGTGTCACCTGCAGGAGTCGGCCGTTCTGTCGCCATGACAACGCCTCAGGATGGGATGTACATCACCACACAAACTGTTCCAGTCGGCGGGAAGAATCTGTCGTACGTGTCAGGTGATGCAGCTGTGTGTGTGTGTGTGTGTGTGTGTGTGTAGCTGCACCTTAGTCATGTTCACACACCCTGACAAAGACTCATTCTGTATGGTTTCATAATCGTTGCCATGGTGAAGAACATCAGTTTGGTGTGTGTGTGTGTGTGTGTGTGTGAGAGACCGAGCTGTGTGAACTTCACTTCCCCTCCCAGGCGTCGTCCCGCTGTTTGGCCGCCAGTCGTTTTTGTTCTAAAGGGGATCAGAAGGCGTTACACATTAGTGTGCTGACTTTCGGGTAAGAACATACGTCCGTGTGTGTGTGTGTGTGTGTGTGTGTGTGTGTGTGTGTGTGTGTGTGTGTGTGAGACCTCTGGCTTGCCGTAGCTGGTTCCTCTCGGCCTCGCGCTGCTCTTTGCTCTGCGCGCTCTTCACCCCGAGGGCGCCGATGACCAGACGCCGGGCGAGAGCCGCACTCGTCTGAGGACGATCCATAGCCGGGAGGAGGTAGTCTACAACAACAACAACAACAACAACAACACAGTGCTGAGCGCAAGTATTCACACCCTCCTCCAATTCACACATGTTCTTCTGTTAATTACAGACCAGCCCGGGGTCACGCCTCATCCATACGGATACTGAAGTGGGTCAAGATCGCTTACATATTAAAACTGTTCGCAAGCAGAAGAGTAAATACTGAGTGCGTAAGTATTCACCCCCCTGGTCGTTCATAATGTCCGGTTCCACTCATCTATTGTATTGTCTGTTTCTTTTGTATTTATACACTGTATTGTCTCTACTTCATATTTGCACATTTTTTTCTTCGCTGCTGTAACATAGGAATTTTCCCATTATGGGACTAATAAATGTATATCTTAATTTAAAATATATTACCAGTATTTCCAACACTCTAATTATATTTTTGCTTACAAAAACAAATGAGAACATTTAGAAAAGAACATGTAAACAAAGTGAAATATGAAACAAATCGACATTGAACCACTTAACCTTCATTTATGATTCGTTTTGAAATAGGTGGTTTTAAAAACCAAAGTGAAAGCGGCTCCGTTTTTTTTTCTTGCTAACGTCCTTGTTAACTTTCTTGGGACCCCCTGACGTTACGTCTTCAATAAATCTCACACAAAATGCAAATGAACCCATAAGTCTATGCTTTCTTTAGCTGGTGTGCGGTTTGGTCGCTCATATGGAAAAAATGCTTAAAAGGTGGGTGTGAATATTTATGCACAGGGCGTACAGGAAGCAGAAACAGGAGACAGGGGTGTGTACCTGAGGAGGCACGTGCTTTGGCTTTGGTGGCTGAGGAGGATTTGGAAAGAGGACGAACTTTCAGCATGGGGTGTTTGGTCCTGAGAACGTCTCGCGCTACGCGCACACACACACACACACACACACACACACACACACACACAGGATTATTATTTGTAAATATATTTAGACATACTATAATAACATCAAATGTAAGGACTTGAACATAAGGACTGCTCTTTTTTTTTTACCCACCTGCTATGGGACTGGAGAAAAGCCCGAGAGCGTGTGTGTCATCGATCCATTTTATATCAAAGCCTTTCTGCCTGTAACACACACACACACACACACACACTTCAGTCCGTGACTCGTACATGATCAGAACACATCCTGACGGATTCAGCGGTAGTAAACGCAGCGTACTGATAGGCGCAGAAGGCTCGTATTAAATCCTCCGTCTTGAACTCGGTCGGAAAGTCGTAGATCTCCACGATATGAGACAGCTCGTCCTCCCGCAGCTCCACCTCGTCGTCCTCTGGCGACCAGTTATAGTAGTCGAACCGGGACTCCTGAACCGACACCTTGCTCTGTCCCGCTTTCTCAGAGATCTGAAAAATAAAAATACAGCAAGTGCTGAATCAAAACTCACTGCGTGACACATAATACACACACTGTACACGCTGGGGTTTGGATATAAAGTGTTAAACCTCTTCCAGGAGGTGCGGGTCGAGACACTCTCCATCGTCGGTGAATAACGCATCCCAGTTATCACCCTCCTCCTCCTCAGTGTTGTTGTTTTTCCGTTCTTCGTCTTCCTCTACCTCACTCGTCGTGTCCTCGGCGCACACGCCGGCTTCTTCTTTCTCTTGTCCTCCTTCCTCGGCGTGAGGTTTGTCCTCGCTCTTGGTCAACCCGTCATCCCCGGTTTCTATCTTATCTCCTGCGCTTTTCTCCTTCTTGTTCTTGGGGTTGTATCTCCGGGATTTATCGGTGTACCGGGGTCGATTACCTTTAGGTTTCTTATCCCCTACCGACTGAGTCTGAGGCTGGTTTCCACCCTGCCGGCCCTTGGGGACGTAAATGGGCTTGTCGGGCTTCTTGGTGCGAGATGGAGCTGAGGGTTTCGCTTGTCCGTCCGTCCCACTGCTGCCGTCCATCACCATAGAGAAGTCCTGGACAATAACAATATTAATAACACCAATAATAACAACAATAATAATAACAACAATAATAATAACAACAATAATAATAACAATAATAATAATAACAATAATAATAATAACAATAACAATAATAATAGACACACTTATTCCCTATGGAAACTATATGATCAGAATCAGACCCTTTTTATTTATAACACACACATTAATGATATACAGGTTTAACTGTATAAATCTCTTTATATCCACATCAAATCCACACTAACAGGCTAGTTTGCTAGCAATACTTTAACCACAGTTTAGTCTCTGAAATGTCGAATAAATCATTAAATACTCATTAAATATCGCAAAACTGTATCATTAAGCAAACCATACGTTTATTTTTACTTGTATAAACATTACACATTAGTGTGTTCACGCGCACAAACCTCACAGCGAACAAAGACGCCGAAACGCTGAAACCATAACCGGATGTTTTGAGTCGCAGCCTGATGACGTCGTCACTGAAGGACGCAGCGGATGATTTTGATGGGTTTTGTAGTTTTTTCCCCTGAAACACGTCCTGTGGTCCTATAAATCTAGATTAAAACAGTAGCACAGTGTTATATAGCTAGACATATAGTGTTTATGTTTCTTGACTATAAAATGGAGGTAAAATGTGTGAGGTTATAAAGTTAAAGACCTGTACTGTTGCTCTAAAATCATAAACAAACACAAATCTGTCTTTTATTTATTGGAAAGTCAAACAAGACACACACACACACACACACAGTAGATGGTAGACTGTAGGTACCCCTACACCCCCTCGCACCCCCACCCCACTACCAGGAGAAAGAAGTAAGAGGAAATATATAAATAAACAAATAAGCATCAAACAGGAACAAAATACCTACAATAAAAAATAAATAATAATAAAAAGCATTCATTACAGATCCAATTTATCTACACCTATATTAAAAAATAAATAAATAAAATTCAAGATCGGTTGCCAGACATAATATTCCTGAGAAGACCATTTGTTCAGTACAAGAACTCTTTAACTCTTTAACCAGGTCAGAACCCACTGATAGCACCGACTCCGTCCACTTAAACAGGATCGAGTGAGAACAGAGCTGAAGCATAGCACTATAACAAGTGCACTGAATGTGGACGGTTCTAATGGTATTTGGCATATTTTTGACAAGGTATCAAAAATAAAACCTTAAAAATAGGTAAAAACAGTATATAACTTTGGGCATGTCCAGAACTATTAGATTAGATTAGATTAGATTCAACTTTATAGTCATTACACATGTACAAGTACAAGGCAATGAAATGCAGTTTAGGTCTAACCAGAAGTGCAATAAGCAGAAAGTGCAGGATAAAGGTATAAGTTCTATGTGCAGGGAGAAGCTATGGGTATTATTTATTTTTTTTAAATTTTTTTTTTACAGATGGATATTATGTGAGCATAATGTACATATTGCTAGTAACTATTGTGGGAGATAATTCTTCCACCGGTTGATGTTGCCTTCAATTTAAAATATCAAACATTGAACAAACTACTTACAAACAGAAGTAAAGAAGATTGCAGACGCCACACAGAGCTGGATGAAGTAAGTCAGGTTTTTATTGCAGAACCCAGATGAGCCAGCCTGGCAATGCTTTGGACCAGACCCCACGCAGTGCCACGTTCTGACTGAATTCACAGAGAAAGGCACGCTCCTTTTATACAGGTCAGGAGGGGGGAAATTCCCAGTCCTCATTGTTCCTTTCAGCCAGTGAGGCCGGAATCTAGCCCTCCTGCTCCATTTATCAGAAATCCTGGATTTAATGGAAGCATTGGTACCCAAACTGATTTTAAAGTGTGTGTTAGTACACAGACTGAGACTGCTTCTATTGCTATTCAAACAGATTTTCCTCAGGCTCCTGTGCCTATGTTAAATTGCAGTATTTCTATTTTACCCTGGCCTCTTATGTTTTGTATTTTTATATCATTATCATGTAGATACATTTATTTTATCCTGTGTCTTACTCTTATTAAAATATGTTATTCACAAGCTCTGTGTCTCTAATTTATTACTTATCTTCCCGTACCAGTCTGCGCCCGTGACTCCTTGAACATCATCTGTTATCTTATAGGAAATTCCTGATCCTTTCAAGTTTGGGTTCAGTGTACAATTTATTACCTTGTTAGCTCCTCTCATTTTATCTGGTTTCTATACATTATCCAGTTTCTGTTCTTTGCTGCATGGGCATTCATTCATTCATTTTCTGTACCGCTTTATCCTTATATTCAGGGTCGCGGGGGCCTGGAGCCTATCCCAGGAAACTTAGGGCACAAGGCGGGGTACACCCTGGACAGGGTGCCAATCAATCGCAGGGCACACACACATACTCACACACTACGGGCAATTTGGAATGTCAATTAGCCTAACCGGCATATCTTTGGACTGTGGGAGGAAACCGGAGTACCCGGAGGAAACCCACCAAGCACGGGGAGAACATGCAAACTCCATGCACATAGAGACGGGAATCGAACCCGGACCCTGGCGGTGCAAGGCGACAGTGCTAACCACTACACCACCGTCCCGCTGCTGCATGGGCAGTTTTCAGGTATTTTCCAATTCCCTGGTACCGCTGTCCCTATCCTACTCCTGCCTTTTCCTATAATTTATAATTCTTCTTATATTACTGCCTGCATAAATATATGTTGATTAAAATATGCTTACACTATAATCAGAAATGTACTATATATGAACAGTATATACAAGTTGCTATTAACTGTAGTCAGGAATTTGCAAATAGATATAAACATAATGTACAGGTTGATATTTTCTATAGACAGTAATTTACAGTAGACGTGTACAGATATATACGCAATCAGAAGTTTACAAATGTATTGTGCATGAATATTTGTTTCTTCAAACAGGTATGTACAGTGGTGTGAAAAACTATTTGCCCCCCTCCTGATTTCTTATTCTTTTGCATGTTTGTCACACAAAATGTTTCTCATCATCAAACACATTTAACTATTAGTCAAAGATAACACAAGTAAACACAAAATGCAGTTTTTAAATGAGGGGTTTTATTATTTAGGGAGGAAAAAAATCCAAACCTACATGGCCCTGTGTGAAAAAGTAATTGCCCCCTGAACCTAATAACTGGTTGGGCCACCCTTAGCAGCAATAACTGCAATCAAGCGTTTGCGATAACTTGCAACGAGTCTTTTACAGCGCTCTGGAGGAATTTTGGCCCACTCATCTTTGCAGAATTGTTGTAATTCAGATTTATTTGAGGGTTTTCTAGCATGAACCGCTTTTTAAGGTCATGCCACAACATCTCAATAGGATTCAGGTCAGGACTTTGACTAGGCCACTCCAAAGTCTTCATTTTGTTGTTCTTCAGCCATTCAGAGGTGGATTTGCTGGTGTGTTTTGGGTCATTGTCCTGCTGCAGTACCCAAGATCGCTTCAGTTTGAGTTGACGAACAGATGGCCGGACATTCTCCTTCAGGATTTTTTGGTAGACAGTAGAATTCATGGTTCCATCTATCACAGCAAGCCTTCCAGGTCCTGAAGCAGCAAAACAACCCCAGACCATCACACTACCTCCACCATATTTTACTGTTGGTATGATGCTCTTTTTCTGAAATGCTGTGTTACTTTTACGCCAGATGTAACGGGACACGCACATTCCAAAAAGTTCAACTTTTGTCTTGTTGGTCCAAAACGTATTTTCCCAAAAGTCTTGGCAATCATTGAGATGTTTTTTAGCAAAATTGAGACGAGCCTTAATGTTCTTTTTGATTAAAAGTGGTTTGTGCCTTGGAAATCTGCCATGCAGGCCGTTTTTGCCCAGTCTCTATCTTATGGTGGAGTCGTGAACACTGACCTTAATTGAGGCAAGTGAGGCCTGCAGTTCTTTAGATGTTGTCCTGGGGTCTTTTGTGGCCTCTCGGATGAGTTGTCTCTGCGCTCTTGGGGTAATTTTGGTCGGCCGGCCACTCCTGGGAAGGTTCACCACTGTTCCATGTTTTTGCCATTTGTGGATAATGGCTCTCACTGTGGTTCGCTGGAGTCCCAAAGCTTTAGAAATGGCTTTATAACCTTTACCAGACTGATAGATCTCAATTACTTTTGTTCTCATTTGTTCCTGAATTTCTTTGGATCTTGGTATGATGTCTAGCTTTTGAGGTGCTTTTGGTCTACTTCTCTGTGTCAGGTAGCTCCTATTTAAGTGATTTCTTGATTGAAACAGGTGTGGCAGTAATCAGGCCTGGGGGTGACTACAGAAATTGAACTCATGTGTGATAAACCACAGTTAAATAATTTTTTAACAAGGGGGGCAATCACTTTTTCACACAGGGCCATGTACATTTGGAGTTTTTTTTCTCCCTTAATAACGTAAACCTTCATTTAAAAACTGCATTTTGTGTTCAATTATGTTATCTTTGACTAATAGTTAACGGTTTTTGATGAGCAGAAACATTTAAGTGTGACAAACATGCAAAAGAATAAGAAATCAGGAAGGGGGCAAATAGTTTTTCACACCACTGTACATTGTAGTCTATGTTAAACAGTGTAATGGTAATGGGAAGAGTATAGGGGTGTGTGAGGGGTGGGGAGGTGTCGGTGGGGGGGCAGAGTTCAATAAGGAGACATCTCTGGGAAAGAAGCTGCTGGTTCTTGAGCTGGGACACCTGAAGCGCCGACCAGAAGGCATGAAGGAAAACAGTTTGTGGACGGGGTGAGAGTACAATGGCTGGAAGTGGAGTCCCTACTGTATAATACGCTACATATGCAGTAGCTGGTTCCTGCTTATATGGATCCTCGGTTTATTTCCTCGGTAAATTGATGGGCAGTGGTGGCTCAATCGGTTAAGGCTGTGGGTTTCTGGGTTACTGATCGGAAGGTCGGGGGTTCGAACCCCAGCATCGGCAAGTGCTTGAGCAAGGCCCTTAACCCTATCTGCTCCAGGGGCGCTGTAAGCTGGCTGACCCTGCGACCTCTGACCCCAGTTTCCTAATTGGGATATGCGAAGAAGAAATTTCGCTGTGCTGTAAAAAGTACATGTGACAATAATTGAATATTCTTCTTCTATTCTTTATTTTATTTTTTATTATTATGTTAAACATATACAGTAATACAGGAAAAATTGTGTGCCAAAAAACAAGCTACGTTTAAAGTATTGGTGTGTGCTTCTAGAGTGTGTGCTACTTTACCTGTAAAAATAGAATTTTTGGTAAAAGCAAAAAATCTGTTGTTTCCGTTACCATGTCATAATCATGTTGCAATATCTTAACAAGTTAACATTTAGTCTCACTCACTCATCTCCTATACCGCTTTATCCTGTATTTAGGGTCGTGGAGACCTGGAGCCTATCCCAGGAGGCTTAGAGCACTAGGCGGGGTACACCCTGGACAGAGTGCCAATCCATCGCAGGGCACACACATACACACACACTCACACACACAATCACACACTACGGGCAATTTAGGAACGCCAATTAGCCTAACCTGCATATCTTTGGACTGTGGGAGGAAACCGGAGTACCCGGAGGAAACCCACCAAGCACGGGGAGAACATGCAAACTCCATGCACACAGAGACGGGAATCGAGCCTGGCATTTTAGTCTTTTCATGTGAAATCTAAATTGCCCAAGTTTCATTTGAGTAACAGATAAGATCAATGAAAGATTTGAATTCCAAAAAAGTTACGGACACTAAGATAAAAGAACACGAAACAGCATCACGTGATTGAGTGTTGATCGGAATTATAGTTTGTGTGCAAACCCAAAGCGAATATAAATGCAGTGAACACATCTTGGGATCAGGGATAAAGTTTTTTCACCTGGTTTACAAAGAAAGAATAAACACAGACAAGGCAACAGATTGTTCACGTTCTTTATTGTCTGATGCACAGAGAAGCATGTGGCACTGTATCGTACATGAACTCCTGCCTCTTCCAGCTGTGTGTTCCTTCAGAGGACAGAGAAACACGTTTCATGTTTCAGTGAGTGCAGGCTGTATGGAAACCATCTACTACATATCTGCCGAATCGTGCACCACCAGCTCTCTCATTAGGCCATGGAAGCTCGGAGTGATGTGTGTGTGACGAGGGTTTGGATAGTGGCAGTGTCATGACACACTGAGGAGGTTGGTTCTGCGTTCTTGTGATCACCTACATCATAAGCAGGAGGATGTGTGTGTATAAAAATGAGATGTTTCGAGTACTGGATATGGCAGTGGAAGCTTTATGAAGAGATGAGTGTATGATGGATGATCCTGTTCTCTTCACATCTCTAATCCTGAGGTTCTCCAAACTGATCTGTCTTTCTTAGGTTTTAGCTCCTGATCCAGGTCTCCTGCTCCAGAGGTAAGTTATGTGGTTTTAGTGTGTTGTTAGAAGAACATGGAAGACTGGGAACTCATTTGGAAGCTCGAAAAAAAGGGATGTAATAAACAATACAGGTTCTAGACTACAGTAGGACCGTATTTTCCCAGAGGATAAGCCGCTCTTTTGAACATCTGCTCGAGTAATAGATTCTAACACCTTAAAGGGTCCAGTTAGAACCTTTGTAAATGGTTATTTGATTTTTTTCTTTTGGAGAACCTTAAAAGTCCTTTAGAGAACCCTGTACAACAAAGGATTCCCTTTTCAAGTAGAACTTTCCATGAGGAAATGCTATCTACTGTTGGCTGGGTAACGTATAGAACTGTTGATTTGATTAGATTTTTAGGAATTAATAAACATTGGAATACTGCCGTATGAGTGGCATCTACAGCCAGACAGATTTGTCTTTATTTTATGTCATTTGTTTAATTTCTGTACACTATAACTGTACCAGGCATTTACTTTAGTTTAAATAAACGAAGAAAGGATCACAATTAGCTAATGCACATGACTTAAAGCTTAAAGCTGATTGGCATGGAGCTTCTCCATCTAGAGGAACCTTTCAATGTTTTACTGTATGTAGGACCCTATCACTCCAAGTAGAACTGTTCTAGAACAATTATAATCATTAATGATCCATCCTACATTTCTTTGCTTCTTCCTTCTGGGAAGAACATTTAATGGTTCTACATAAAACTCATCTCCTCTTGAGGGTTTTTCTTTTTATGGAATGTTATGATCATTAAGAACCCTCGAGGAAACCGTTTTTAACGAGCTAGGCTTGTTTCTAAGTGCACCAATGTCGGTCTGTGAAGATTCTCAGTCATCCAGCTGAGGTTCTCTGGGAGTTGAGTTAACAATAAAGCTGCCCACGTGACTTGACTCGAGTCCAAGATGCACCAGTGTTGGTTCTATGTAGAAAGCCGAAACGGAGAAGATTTTTAAATTGATCCATTTTAGGAAGCTAAGGAACATTAACTATCCAAAGAACCCATGAAAAACCAAGAGTGGAGTTTGTTCTGTCCTGGTACAAAAACAGGCTCCATCAAGGACTCGAGGTTCTTCAGTTGGTCCATCCAGGTGGAAACGTTAAAAGGTGCTACATAGAATCTATAAGGGAGTTCCTTCCTTCGTTTCCTCCTCACTTCCTTGTTTTCTTTCACTAATAAAACAATCATCTGAACAACCTCTCCCATACATTTGCAGCTCATCCATAAGTTAACTTCCTTACTTTTGCGAAGTAAATGCAAATTCTAGAACCTCAGTTCTTTAAGTAAACTTGAACAATGTTGAACTTTAATCGAGGGATAGTTCATGAGAAAGGCCGTCACGTACGTAAAACCACACAAGGTAGCAAGAATCCTTGGGAAACACACCTTTCTAATAGTGTATAAATTAAGATGAGCGCCCCCTCCTGGTGTGGAGAGTTAGCAGTTAATTTCTCTCTTCTTTCCCATATTGACTCTACAGTGTGACAAAACAAAACTTTTAACTTTTAAAAAGATGTTTCTTTCTATATCTATGTTTCCACCAGAAGGGAACTAACAGCGCTTCTTTTCACTATCTTGGATTTGAGTTGTATTTAATCCAAGCACACACACACACACACACACACACACAAATGGCACTCGTCGGGAAGCCAAAAGGAGCGACTTATCCTGTAGAAAATACGGCGAGATTTGTTTTTTCATTTCTTAAATAATAAAATAAAGCACATGTACTCAGATCCCGGGTTCGTTCTGCGTCTGACTGAACATATTACATACAAATCATCATATAAAGGAACAAAAAAAGAGGAAAAGTGCAAACATGGTCGAATCCTGACCCGCTTCGGAAGACTCTCTTCTGCTCTCCGTCAGCACCACAGGCTGCTACATACAAGTGCAAAATTGAGAATGGTATGCAAATGTTTGTGTGTGTGTGTGTGTGTGTGTGTAAACATGGTCCATCTTTTTGACATGTGGATGTCCAGCATATGCGGATGACATGGTGGTGTAGGGCGTGTCCTGAGGAAGTCGTGTGCAGCGATTGGACGACGGTCTGTCTACAGATCTGAGACTGGTGGGCGTGTCTCACGGTAAGTGGGCGTGTCTGTTAGTAAAAGAAGATTCAGTGTAGATTCCTACAAGAATGAGACTGTTTCAATTCAAACCATTACATAACCATTAACTCTTAAGGAAGCCCTTTAAAGAATGTAGTATATTTTTTATGACAAAACAGGTGGACAAAATGGACACAAAGCCACACCCACTCTCATCTGGTGTGACCTGTAGACCGACTGTGTTGCTGATCATGATGTGTGTGTGTGTGTGTGTGTGTGTGTGTCTGTCTTTTCTACTGGAACCAGTGAATGTGTGGGGGACATGAAGGCAAAAGGCATAAGTGTATGTGTGTGTGTGTGTGTATGTGTGTGTGTGTGTGTATGTGTGTGTATGGGAAGCTCATCATCGTCCACTGCTGCTGGTGGTGCTGCTTCCTGAACTGGATCCACTCGAACCTCTGTCTTCATAGATACTGATCTCAATCTGACACAATTGTCAAGGCAGCATACACACACATGTGCACACACACACACACACACACACATGAGGAAGGATACAACTCTCATGCCCCTCTCTATAGGGTCAGTAATGAGGAGGCCTCTGGGAGCGTAGATCTTCTCATTCTGCTCCTGAATGTACCGTGAGATCTTTTTCAGGACCTACACACACACACACACAATCACAGAGTCATGTAAGCTTATTGATCAGTGGAGCACCAATGGAGCTAAACTACAACTACAGAGAAACACACACACACACACACACACACACACACACAGACCTTTTCGTAGCGAGTCTCCATGCAGAGGAAGACGAGGTAGGCTGTGAAACAGGCGAGGCAGCCCTCCAGGTAGGCGTGGCCTCCGATCTTCTCCGCCTCCGCATAGTAATTATTCAGCGTCTTCACCGTGTCCTCGAACAGAGTCTTCTCAATCTGACCAATCATAGGCGAGAACTGAGTTCACCAGCCAATCAGTGCAGTACAGGATAACAGTCCTATCTCCATCTCTCTCTTTCACTCTCTCCATCTTTTTCTCTCTCTCTGTCTCTCTCTGTCTCTCAACACTCTTTCACACAATCTATTCAAGTCAGGAATAATGTGCCATCAATGTACTTCAGTAAAACGGAGGAGGTATCGGGGGTGTAGATCAGATCACAGGTATCTTAAATAGACTAGATCAGACCACAGGTATCTTATATAGACTAGATCAGACCACAGGTATCTTATATAGACTAGATCAGAGAACATGTATCTTATATAGACTAGATCAGACCACGGGTATCTTATATAGACTAGATCAGACCACATGTATACTAAATAGACTAGATCAGACCACAGGTATCTTATATAGGATAGATCAGACCACATGTATCTTAAATAGACTAGATCAGACCACAGGTATCTTATATAGACTAGATCAGACCACATGTATACTAAATAGACTAGATCAGACCACAGGTATCTTATATAGACTAGATCAGACCACATGTATACTAAATAGACTAGATCAGACCACAGGTATCTTATATAGGATAGATCAGACCACAGGTATTTATCTCTAAGATTCTGGAAAAGATAGTAGCGGAGCAGCTATGCTCATATCTACATAGAAATAGCATACATGAACTGTATCAGTCAGGATTTAGGCCTCATCACAGCACAGAAACAGCACTCGTTAAAGTAGTAAATGACCTCCTATTGGCCTCTGATCAGGGTTATGTAACTATGCTTGTATTACTCGACCTCAGTGCAGCTTTTGACACCATTGATCATGCTATTCTTCTTCACAGATTAGAAAATGTAGTAGGAATTAAGGGTACAGCCCTCTCCTGGCTCAGATCCTATTTGACCGATAGTTATCAGTATGTAGACTTAAATGGTGATTATTCTGCATGTTCTCTAGTGGAGTTTGGCGTTCCGCAGGGTTCGGTTTTAGGCCCACTGCTTTTTTCCCTTTACATGCTTCCTCTGGGCAACACAATCCGTAAGCATGGTATTAGTTTTAATTGTTATGCTGACGACACACAGTTATATGTCTCAGCAAAACCTGATGAGAAAAAACATCTTACTAAAGTTGAGCAATGTGTGCAGGACATAAGAAATTGGATGCTAATTAACTTCCTTCTGCTTAATATAAGACAGAAGTTCTAGTCATAGGACCGTATACAGCTAGGAGTAAAATCTTAGATCACACCGTAACTTTAGATGGCCTTTCTGTTCCATCGGGCTTGCTCACCAGGGACTATCTGAACATTTTGATTCATACACATTCACATTCCATACAAACTTAAATAATTCTTTTGATTGTGTAAAGCTGTTTTGAGACAATGTCAATTGTTAAAAGCACTATACAAATAAAATTTAATTGAATTGAAGGTATCTTATATAGACTAGATCAGACCACATGTATCTTATATAGGATAGATCAGACAACAGGTATCTTATATAGACTAGATCAGACCACAGGTATCTTTTATAGGATAGATCAGACCATAGGTATCTTATATAGACTAGATCAGACCACATGTATCTTAAATAGACTAGATCAGACCACATGTATCTTTTATATACTGTAATAGATCAGACCACATGTATCTTAAATAGACTAGATCAGACCACAGGAATCTTATATAGACTAGATCAGACCACATACAGTATATATTATAACACTGCAGATATCTTCTATGAGGTAGATCAAACTGCAGATATCATATATAGATCAGACCACCAAAATGTTTATAGTGTAGATCAGACCACATAAATCTTATATGGACTAGATTAGACTGCAACCTATTTTTTACAGACTATATCAGACCACATATATAATGTATAAAACAGATCAACCGCAGCTATAGTAGACTAGATCAGACCACAGGTATCTTATATAGACTAGATCAGACCACAGGTATCTTATATAGACTAGATCAGACCACAGGTATCTTATATAGACTAGATCAGACCACAGGTATCTTATATAGACTAGATCAGACCACAGGTATCTTATATAGACTAGATCAGACCACAGGTATCTTATATAGACTAGATCAGACCACAGGTATCTTATATAGAGCGCTATTGTATATAAAGTAGATCAGACCAGATATAATATACAGATCAGACCACAAATATCATATATAGATTAGATCAAACCACTGATACAGTATCTTATATAGAGTAGATCAAACCACAGCTATTGTATATGGAATAGATCAGACCATGAAATATATTTGAATTATCTGACAAATCCCTCCTTCTGTGTTCTAAACAATATCAACAATTCACACAGAACGTCTCTTCCATGACTGGTTGCTGCGTCCTGACATAGAAACCAATCACAGCGCAGGAAGGCGGGACTTAAAGGCATGTCCTGCAGTTATATTAGTGAAGGGACACCTCAGCACCTGCTGTAATTGTGGTGAAGGACTCGGGGTGTGTTGTACTGCTGATGTGGTAAACATCTCGCCTCCTGTGAGCCTGAAACACACCCTGACGGGGATTTACACCGGGTTCATGAGTTCATGGGTGTCCTCTTTATAATATGATAACTGTGTGAAAGTGCCTCTCTCTCTGTCTCTCTCTCTGTCTCTCTTTGTCTCTGTCTCTCTCTCTGTCTCTCTCTCTGTCTCTCTTTGTCTCTGTGTCTCAGCAGGTCTCGAGTGTGTCTCTCTGTAACTCTAACACTTCTAAGTGTTATTACAGACATCACATCATCATTTCATTGCAGCTCTCCAGAGCACATTTAGCACTTATGCTAATGTGTGTGTGTGCGTGCGTGTGTGTGTGTGTGTGTGTGTGTGTCTTACCCGGCTGTCCAGTTCGGATGGAAATTTGGTCTGGAATTTGCAGACGGTTCCTTCAGTGTAATCTCTCTGGATAAAAACTTTATTAGCCAGGGAAGCGCTGTGCCTCAGCTCCTGTAGGTTATGGAACTTAACACACACACACACACACACACACACACATCAAATTAGTGAATGCAAATAGTTTCAAGGTTTCATGACTCAGTAGGGATGAGACAGGGGCGAAGAGAAATCCACACAAAATCTACACGGATATATAAACTAATCACGACAAATAACAAATATGGAACAAAACGCAGACGAGGCCCTATTTACACACACACACACACACACACACACTCTTGTTTGCTTTTTGTTCTTTTGTCTCGTCTCCACCTGATCTCTTGTTGTTCTTATAGTTACGTTGTATTTTTCCTGGGCTTTAGATTATAGATTATCCTCTGGTAATCCTGTCCTCATTCCTGCAGCGTAAACCAGAAATACAACACGACCTCCAGTGTCACACTTATGGCCGACATCAATCACACGTTCCGTTCATTATCTCAGAGTCTCCCGTGCTCCAGGGACCTCTGATCGACCCCTGACTGTCGCAGTCTCACAGCTACATCAACATGTACGACCACAGTACAGGAGCAAAGAGCCTCTCCGTCACTCAGAGCTCCGCCCGTCCGTGAGGTCGCTGAGGATAGACTGCGGCACGCTGGAACCTACACACACGTGATTACAGGGACGGAAATCTTGCGCATTCAGAGACGGGTTTAACCTTAATCCAAGGTTGGAATTATTTCAATCGATCAGCAACTAAGTTAAATGAATACGTGGAAAAATAGGATACAAACAACAATAACCGGGAAATAATAACAATAATAATAATAATAATAATAATAATAACAATTGTATAATTTCGGGATAAATGCGCTTCCACAAATTGCGTGTGGGGGAGGGGCAGCCGCTCATTAGCAATTAAAGCTACAGACACTTGAAACAATAAATTGAATGGATTGTAGGAAGGCCAGGATGTACAGTCTGAGTTGGAACATCAACGCATTAATAAGAAGGAACTATAATATGGCACCTTTAAATGCAGAAAAATATAAATAAAGGTCTAAACACAAAACAGGTGCACAAACTGCACAGGGGCGTCCAATTATTTACAAACAGAAATCCAGGACACTGTTGTCACACATGATGTCTTCTTGTTCCTTTCGGAGGTTCATAAGCTACATACAGTACTTACCTACATACATACATGATAAAGTATAATTGTACACAACACATGTAGTGAATATCTGTGGAATTGGAGCTGATTGCGTATATATTGTACAGCTGATTATCAGATCTGTACGATGTGATTAACAGAAAGGACGCCATTGCGGCTGCACTGCCGCGGTCACGTCTGTAACTTAGCGCCTCACAGCTGCCGTAGCGCTCGAGTATGAAGCCTGTCATGTGTGATGGATGAAAATGTTGCACGCTCTGTCTCTCCGTCTCGTCTCGTCTCGTCTCGTCTCGGTCGCTCCGCTCCGATCACTAAACACTCCGGCCTGTTGATGCTAAACGCTTCATTAATAATGGATGCTGAGCTGCTGCCGTCGACCAGTTCCTGTCCAAAACCACAACCGATCAATGCTGCGTGAGGTGATACCGGCCTGAGGAGTCATTTCATACCGGAATACCCCCCACCACACACACACACACACACACACACACACAAACACACAGCAAGTCATATCATTCATAACCTGTTAGCATTACAGTATTTGATTCAGCATCCTTAAACAGATGCATTTTTCCTCTCCATATATGTCTCGGACGTTACTTATCAAATAGACTCTAAATGTAAAATGTATCATTTCAGTGTGGCACTATGTGCACTATGTTCGCAGTGTGTGTGCCTTAATGAATCTTATCTGTTAATTACTACAGTGGTATTACTGATATAGCAATATGCAGATGGGTTCTTATTCAGCAGTCTCTATCTCTCTCCATCTGCCTTTTACCGTCAGGGAGGATTGATGGTTTGGAAGCGATCACCTATGACATCACAGCAGCGGTCACTGCTGTCAGAGTAAGATATGTTGCCGAT
Source organism: Channallabes apus (assembly GCA_030522415.1). Taxonomy (NCBI): domain Eukaryota; kingdom Metazoa; phylum Chordata; class Actinopteri; order Siluriformes; family Clariidae; genus Channallabes; species Channallabes apus. Next base: position 7,506,921 of record CM060124.1, read on the forward strand.
ATATTACGTCTGACTTACAAACCACATGAACACACACTCACGCATCTACACACAGACAATGGGCAATTCTAAAAAAACAAACAAACAAATAAAAAAACTCCATTATCGATGGAGAGGAAAACCACCAACTACCAGGAAAACATACAGCACTAACACCGGCAACAGTGCTAACCGCTAAACCCCAGTAACAGCACATTCGGCAGTCATTCTGGTCTGAATTAACAAATACAAGACTAAAGTTAATGACAAACATCATTTCTTTCATTCATTCATTCATTTTCTATACCGCTTAATCCTCTATTCAGGGTCGAGGGGGACCTGGAGCCTATCCCAGGAGACTTCGGGCACTAGGCGGGGTACACCCTGGACAGGGTGCCAATCCATCGCAGATGACAAACATCATGGGATGCAAAACTAGGTGAACTATCAAAAGTCTATCTTCATGCAATCCAAAGCGGCAAATGAAGAGCAATAGCCAACATCAAGAAAATCAAA
>CM060124.1:7512415-7537415 GCA_030522415.1 Channallabes apus
TGCAAAACATAAAAATAACAAAAATGTAAACTGGCTTTGCTTGACTTTCCACTGACACAAACAAGTTTTGAACGGGTACCGAACATACACGCAACTTAGCCGGCATCCGGTTCGGCTCTGTTCGGTCGCTCGTGTGCTGGAAATGCTTCGCATGCAGAGGCACATTTCTTGCAAAATTTAATTCTTAAGATGAAATTTACGAGGCGGGACATTATGATGAAACTTTTTTTTTTTAGAGGTTTAAAATTTTTACAAATTTTTGGGGGAAACGTAATATCGAATGGGGATCTTTATAAAACCGTGATGCTTATAGAATGACAGTATAAATGAAAGGTGATCATGTGGTACCAGGAGGTGACATCACTAGTGTCCAGGGTTCTAGATTCTAAAGTCTTTCTGATTAGAACAGAGATGCTGATGAGACTGAACTCACGGATCAGAGTGAACATGTCGTTTATAGGACGGAGCTGATCATCCTGAACATGTCCATCATCCTGAACATGTCCATCATCCTGAACATGTCCATCATCCTGTCACTCAGTAACCCCAGCAGAAATCCGCCGGTTTAATAACCACCAGGAATAAAGACACACCCGCGACACTGTAGCGAGATGAAAGCGGAGAGGAGATGAAAGCTTACCTCCGTCGCCATGTTGCCATGCAACCGATCCCTCTATCCGCTCTAACGGCTCACGCGCGCGCGCGGCGGGTTGCGGCCAGAGGGATGATGAGTGGAGACGGAGAGAGGGCGTGGCTTAACAACGCACGCGCCAACATCTGGATGCGTCCCAATCCGATCAGCGCTGCCCCATCTAGGCCACTTCTACAGTCTACAGCGTCCCTCATCTATCCCACAATCCACTGCGGGATATCAGCCTCCATCAGCCTTCTTTACATTATTTATTTATTTATTTATTTATTTATGTCTTTTATGCCAAAAGCCACTTAAATAAATAAATATCAAATGTTTAGGTGATTACACACTTTGTGAACTTTGTGAACTTTTCCCCGCTGGTCCCAGACTTGATATTATATGATGTGTCACAAATGGCGCTTTTCCACTGCATAGTACGACACGACACGGTTCAGTTCAGCTCACTTTTGGGGGGTTTTCCACTGGGAACAGTACCTGGTACCTGGTCCTTTTTTCAGTACCACCTCAGCCGAGGTTCCAAGCGCGCAGAACCGTTACCAAAACGTGACGTGTAAACTCTGCTGGTCACTGATTAGCCGGAGAAAATCGTCATTACTGCGTCACCGAACTTGCGACACGAGACACAACAGAACCGCTATATTTAGAAACAGCCAGAGAAGGATCGCACGCACCTTTTTGTATTAACCGTCGGCCTCTTTTGAAACAAACTCCTTCGTCTCGCTGTTAAAAACATCCACATGGCGAGAATGAAGAACACCATGCCGGCGATATGCTCCATTGTTGTGTGTTTGTTTGTGGCGCGTTTACGATGATGTCACGGCAGTAGAGGCGCCGCGACTATAACGACACGTGAATAATCCCGCCCACTCTAAAGCGTTACTAACCTGCAGTGGAGCGCAAACCGAGCCGAACTGAGCCGAACCGAAGTGAGTTGAACTGAACCGTGCTGTGCCGTACTATGCAGTGGAAAAGAGGCAAAAGTGTCCACGTTCAGTAGGAACCACTCCAATTTTACATTTCGAACCCATGAGAGTAGACAGAACCCATAACTCTACAGCACACGTGATGTTCTCAGCTGTGTGTTCTTACTGAAAGTGCGTCTGTGACTGGTTGTGCATGTGGGTTTGGTCAGGCAGCTGCTCTCTCCTCAGTACTGCGGACCGTACAGACCTACTCTCACCCACAGGTAGTGTCATAAACCACTGGACAACACCTGGGACACGCCCACTCATACATATCAACACAGTGCTGTTGCTGTCTATTATCATCAGTCGTGGAATAACGCCTCTCGTCCGATCCAGATCGCCTTGGTTATTAATGATGAATTATGGGTAATTAGCCTGGTTACTATTTTTTTTTTTTCATTTAAATGAATATGAACTTGAAATTCTGAACAAATTATTATTATTTTTTCAGTATAGGTGTAATGACGAAGGAAAATCAGAAACGGGTGCATTGATCAGAGTGTGTGATGTGTGTGGTGTGTGTGTTCATAATCAGAATGTGTGGGTTGATGTGTGTGTAGTATGGTGGTGATCAGAGTGTGTTGATGTGTTGTAATGTTTGTTGATTAGAATGTGTGTGTGTGTGTGTTTGTGATGTGTGGTGATGATCAGAATGTGTGGTGTGTGTGTTGTGTAGATCAGAATCAGTAACTGTTTGTTCTCTACGCCGCTGCAGTCTGATTACTTGCTGCCTCGTTATTCTACGCTGCTTTAGAAACATTGAAATAATTTCTTTGTGCCGTATCAGGTTGCACATTTCACAGTCTGCACAGAACATCTCTGTAGGACATTCACTCTCTCTCTCTGTGCATCGTGAGAAAACACCACCTCCATCACGGACAGGCCCTGTTGACCCTTTCACTTTGTAATTTGGGATTCAGAGAGGCTCAAGGTTCTAGACTGGAATCATTCCTGAAATCTTCCTCTCTTATCCTTCACTTTCCTTATTGTTACATTATTTGTTTCTTGTATTAAGTAGCATTTCCTCAACCATTAGCATCAATCAGGGAGGTGAAATCATAACTATGGCTTTAGTTATTGCACTTATATAATACATTTTTTTTTTTTTAATTAGAGAAGGAACATGTTGTACTTGAACAAGGCTATTTCTGATAAAGTGAAGTGTGAAGAGACAAGCCTTCCTCTTTCTCCTGTCTCACCCCAACCTGTCTGCCCACGCTCGCTACATGGAGGTGTTAATGACGACGAGGTTACTGTAGCTCAGTGTCACAGTCTGGAAACAGCTTTAAACATTACATGTGGCTTCCTTTGATCTCTAGGTTGAGGATCAAAACAACATGTTTCTGCTGTTCCTAAGAGCCAGACGGAAAAAATAAGATGCATGTTGAGACCCAGACGTGAAAAAAAAAAAGAAACACTGAGTTATTTCTCTCACTGCGTTTATTGAACTTGTGAAACAGAAAGACGGATAAACCCACAGAGCCGAGCTCAACCTGTGACAGAGTTAGATTTAATACATCTGTAGTACAGTACAGAGATAAAATATATAAACATCTTACATTCACTTCCATCTTTAAAAAAATAAACGATAAAAACAGTGTCGATAAAAAGAGACAACAAAAGCACAAAGCGTCCCTTGAAAAAAAAAAATATATATATTTCCAGGAATCTCAATAAAACTGATAAGAATGGAAAAAAACAACAACAGCAAAAAACAAAAAGACGGAGAGACGACGATGAAGCGGAATTTTTTAGATGCTCATGAGTTTTTGTCATCATTCTGATCGGCTCGGAAGGCGTGACCACGACACGATCATGTGACAAGTACAGTAAATAAAAAAATAAATAAAAATACAGAGCGGTAACAGTGTATGTGATGATGTAATATCTATCTTACAGTAACACTGCTGTGCAATGCGGTTAACAATGCAGAAGAAACGGCTGCATTTAATAATAATAGTAATAATAATGCTTTCGTAAATAATCTCAAACCAGCAAGAGAGAGAGAGAAAAAAAAAAAGCAGATTTACGCCATTAAATAAATAAGGAATAACGTACTTGCACATCCCGACCAAGTTGTGTGAAAACTTTGTCATGATTTAACACATTATTTTTTCCCCTAACAGAAACGCTGCTCGGTGACAGATCCAGTGGTTTTAATTATTATTATTATTATTATTATTAATCATAAGCCAAACATAAATTCTCAGAAAAATCCAGAAAGCGGCCGCACTGAAGCGAGACACTGAGGAGATGTGGGCGAAGTTAATTGAATCGCCGTAACAACAATAACTGTAAGGTATTAACCCGAGCGCCGTTAATAAAGAATAGTGAAGAAAGTGAAATGACCTTCAGGATTAGTAGTGTAGTACACATGTAGTGTCCAAAACCTGGACATCTGAACAGTTGAAGATCAGGTGAAATATCGCAAAGTTTGTACTGACTAGTCTCAGTGTGAATGTTTTAGCATTAAGGTCTACAGAAAAGCAAGGACTTGACTTTTTATAGTAAATGTTTTCTTAAAACTCAGAAGAATTCAGAAGACTAGAAGTTAATATAATTATTTGGACCCTGGTAGAACTTCAGGCCATGGGTTCAGAGGAGGATTTCCAGGCATTTGTAGGACCTGATGAGTTTGGGAACTTGGGCTCTCCGAGAAGATCATGGGTTCCTGAACCGTGCCTCACTGAGGGAGACATCTAACCATATCAGAACCAGAGTGATCCAGAAACGAGACATCTGAGGTGGTCACAGCTTCCAGAACTGGGTCCTTCAGTTGCATCTGATCATTTTAGATCTTGACAGGTTCTGAAATGAGACATTCAGCGTGGCCATGGGTTCTAGAACAGGGTCTCAAAGGAACGGCTCATAATTTTAGAACTCGATAGATTTGAGAACATGACATCACAGGAGATCACGGGTTCCAGAACAGGGTCTAAGTGATCATTTACTGTAGGAACCAGACAGAACCAGAAACTGAAGATGGTCACGGGTTCTAAAACTGGGCCCTTCAGTAGCACCTGATCATATTAGAACTTGAGGGGTTCTGAAATGCGACGTCCAATGTGGGACCACGGGTTCTGGAACAGGGAGTCAAAGAAGCATGTAATCATTTCAGAACCTTATAGAGTTGGGAATAAGACACTACAGGAGACTACGCCTTCCAGAACTGGGTCTCAAATGAGGCATCTGACCATTTAAGAACCAGACAGAACCAGAAACAAGACACCGGTGCAGGACATGGGTTGCCATTACTGGGTCCCTCAGGAGCATCTGATCATCATCTTAGCACTTGAGGGTTTCTGAAATGTGACATCCAATGGGTTCTGCAACAGCGACTCAAAGGAGCAGGTGGTCATTTGGAAACGTGGAATCAGAGGAAATCATGAGTTCCAGAACTGGGTCTCACTGAGGCACCTGACCATTTCAGAACCAGACGGCTGCAGAAACGAGACAGACGACGGAGGTGGTCACGTGTTCCCATTACTGAGTCCCTCAGAACATCATCTTAGAACTTGAGGGGTTCTGAAATCCAATGTGACATCCAATGTGGGACCATGGGTTCTGGAACAGAGCATTTCAGAACCAGGTGGATTTGTGATTGTGGGATCAAAGGAGACACCAGAACTGGGTCTCACTGAGGCGTCTGACCATTTCAGAACCAGCCGGGTGCAGGTGGTCACGGGTTCCAGAACTGGGTCCCTCAGTAGCTCCTGACATCCAGTGTAGCCAGCCACGGTTTGTGGAACATGCTTTCAAAAGTGGTTCTACTTAAAGGACCGCTTCAGAACAACGCTGGATTCTGAAATGCGACTTCACAGTAATTCTCGAGTTACAAACAGACGAATCTTCTCGTTTCAGAGCCGGACTGACTGGAGTGCAGGTCAAGGTGGAGTACTTGAACAACAACAGGTATGAAGAGCTTCCTGGAAGCGGAACTGTCTGAAGAAGAGCAGATGATTCTGGAACAATAATGTGTTTTATGGAAACTCTCAGATCAACTGACTACGCATTTGATTCTTATTATGTTTGAAGTATTGACAGATTTACATGTACAGTGCAGGATGAGATGAAGTCACATGACCTGCCGTATTAAAAAAAAAAAAGAAAAGAAAAAAGAAAAGAAAAGAATCCTGAGACAGGAACGGCTGCATCACATGACGTGCATTAGCGAGCATGCTACACACTGCAGGGTTATTTCTGTCTCAGCTCGAGCAGGAACGGACACGCCTACTGAAGCTTTTTACGGGAAGCACGAGGAAGAGAGGAGACGAGAGGCAGGAAGCGGAAGCAGCAGCAGCAGGAGGAGGAGGACGACTACGAGGCGAGAACCTCACGAGGACGCCCGAGGAGCTTTCTGGGGGAACGGGTCACTACAGGACGCTACTTGGTGCTGAGAAACGTGTTGCATGGAGCGCACACGAACACCGTCTCCCTCTGAGCCTCTGGAGCTGGAGAGAGAGAGAGAGAGAGAAATAAATAAACAGACAAGAGCGGGAGAGTTAAAAATGTTAGAGGTAACAGGAAGTGATGCTGCAGTGAGGTATGTGATGGCGCACTCTGACCTGTCGCTCCCATACTGGACCTGAGCACCTTGTAGGAACAGCAGCGAGAACACAGGCTCAGACCACAGTTAGAGCAGGAGCGCTGGAACACAGCCAACAAGCACACCGTCATCAGACATACACTACAGCGGGGAGTGTGTGTGTGTGTGTGTGTGTGTGTGTGTGTGGGAGGAGGGATTGTGTTACACACTCACCCGCTTCTTTAACACCGAGAACGCTGCAGCACAGCTGGAACAGTTACCTACAAACACACACACACAGAGAGAAACTCACACTGATATGTTTAACAATAAATGTGTGTGTGTGTGTGTGTGTGTGTGTGCGTAATCAGATCCATTAGGAGTCCAGGAGAGAAATGAAGGAAAGAACATGACTGAATGAGTGAGGAAGTGAATAAATGAATAACATTCGGTGAATGAATGAATTTAAGGTTAAGAGTGAACGAGTCACTGAGTGAGTGAATAAATGAATGAGTGAAAGAACCTGATAGAGTGAGTGAGTGAGTGAGTGAGTGAGTGAGTGGACTAAGAGAATACACGATTGAAATCAAATCTAAGATTTTTTGAGACAAAATTAGATTTTCGATTTCAAAAACATTTAAAAGTGAATAAAACATTAGAGGGAATTGGATTCTTATTGTATTAAAGCCAAAACATTATAACCAAACAAGAACTGCTTTCACTAACAAGCTTTCTTAAAAAACTTCTTCAACATTACTCTTACACACCTGTTTGTGCAAACGTTCACCCGTCTGGTTGTTATAGTGCAATATGAGGGATTGGTGTAAAGTGCAAGCTGTGGACCTAAACTACGTTTATAAAATAACATCACTGTAAACCACATGCTTACTAAAATCAAACCGCTTCCTGACAGCATGTTACATGTTTTTATCACCGAACACGCGACTGTCCACTGCGTCAGACTTGAGACACGCCCTGTGACTCCGATAAAAATCCATTTTCCTTTTTCAACATCGATATAAAGCGTAAACTCAGATTAATCGATAATGAGGATCAATGGCGCAGCTCTACGTGAGAGAGTAACTGCATGAGTGAGTGAAGAGGTGAATGACTGAAGGAATGGAGTGAGAACACGGGTGAGTGAATGACTGATCACAAACCTGTCTGAAGGACAGAATGACTGAGTGAGTAACTTAATGTGTGAGGTAAAATGAGTGAATGACTGAGTGAGTAACTTAATGTGTGAGGTAAAATGAGTGAATGACTGAGTGAGTAACTTAATGTGTGAGGTAAAATGAGTGAATGACTGAGTGAGTAACTTAATGTGTGAGGTAAAATGAGTGAATGACTGAGTGAGTAACTTAATGTGTGAGGTAAAATGAGTGAATGACTGAGTGAGTAACTTAATGTGTGAGGTAAAATGAGTGAATGACTGTATATCGGGGGGAACAAGTGAGTCCCCGAATTAATGAGTGACTGAGTAAATGAATAAATTAATGAACAAATGATGAGTGAGAGTAAATTGGGTGAGTGAATAAGTCGCTGAGTGAATGAGTGAATAAGGGACAAAATGAATGAGTAAATGAATGTGTGAGTAAATCAACAAACAGCTCAATAGACAAGGTAATGGCCATGTGGATAAATAAGTGACTAAATGGATGAGTGACAGAATAATTGAGTGAGTGAGTGAGTGAGTGAGTGAGTGCCTAAGTGTTTATAATCAAGCATAAGTAATTAAATGACTAAATGAATTAACTAATGATCGAGTGGATGTGAGAGGGTGAGAGATCGACAGAGTCTGTAAAGTCTGTGGGGGAGTGAATGTGTGAGGGAGTGAATAAGTGAATGAGTGAATACGTGTCTAAATGAATAAGTGGCTAAATTAATGAGTGAGTGAATGAACAGTTGTGTGAATGAGGTAATGACTGAGTAAATAAGTGAGTGGGGCAAGTGTGTCTGAGTGACTAAATGAATAAGTGACTAAGTGAATGATGAAGTAACTAAATGTTAAAATGAGTGAATAAATGTATGACAGAGTGAATGACAGAGTGAACAATCTAGTGGGTGATGTAATGACGGAGAGAAAAAGTGACTGAATGGATGAGAGAGAGAGAGGGAGTGAGTGAATGAATGGGTGAGTGGGTTAGTAATTGAATAAATTAGTGGGTGTCTGAGTGACTGAATGAATAAGTGACAGAGAATGAGTGAGTGAGTAACTAAATGTATGAGTTGATGTGAAATTATTGAACGACTGTATGAAGGAGTGAACGAGTTAATGAGTGACTGCATGGATGAGTGAGAGAGTAATTGAGTTGGTGAATGAATGGGTTAATGATTGAATAAATGAGTGACTGCCTCAGTGTCTGAGTGACTGAATGACTAAATGCGAGTTAAAATGAGTGAATAACTCTGTGATCGAGTGAGCGAATGACCGAACTTATGAGCGAGTAAATAAATGAATGAATGAATGAATGAATTAACTAGTGGATGAGGTAATGACTGAGTGAATGTGTGAGTGAATAAATGAAAAAACAAATGATTGTATGAACGAGTGAATGAGTCAGTGACTGGATTAATGAGTGACTGAGTAAATGAGTAAATGAGTGACGAAGTGAACGAGTGAGCGAGTCTCTGACCGGTGGGGTTAGTGGGAACGCGCTTGCGGAGTTTCTCGGTGAGTTTAGACACTCGGCTGCGTATCGGCTCGTTCCTGCTCAACAAGCCGTTATCAGAGACCGAGTCGTAATCAGCTCCGCCCACTGACACGTCATCGTCATCCTACAGCAGAGACAAGGAGAGAGAGAGAGGAGAGAGAGGGAGAGGAGAGAGAGAGAGAGGAGAGAGAGAGAGAGGAGAGAGGGAGAGAGGAGAGAGAGAGAGAGAGGAGAGAGAGAGAGAGGAGAGAGAGAGAGAGAGAGAGGAGAGAGAGAGAGAGGAGAGAGGGAGAGAGGAGAGAGAGAGAGAGAGGAGAGAGAGAGAGAGGAGAGAGGAGAGAGAGAGAGAGGAGAGAGGGAGAGGAGAGAGGAGAGAGAGAGAGAGAGAGAGAGAGAGGAGAGAGAGAGAGAGAGAGAGAGAAGGAGAGAGAGAGAGAGAGAGAGAGGAGAGAGGGAGCACAAGAGAGAAATATTACCATATTTTCTGGACTATAAGAGACTCCGGAATATAAGACACACCCGCAGTAAGACGGAAACAAAAGGACGTCCATGCCTCTGTGGTACATGATTTAGCAGCAGGACCGGAAGAGTCTCTAAATCGGCACTCCTGCACCCCCTAGTGGAGTTGGAGGAGAAGAACTACATGAACATTATTAAACACTAATTTGTTCATGACGCCAACAGTGTGTCTTATATTCTGGAGGACTTGTCCTCACCCCGGGACGCTCACACGCCTTCACCGGCCATCGTGTCGAGTCAGGACCACACCCGCGTCCAGTCAGGACAGTGACCGAGTCGTGTTAGGAGTCTGTCAGTTAGTCTAGAGGGGGGAGAAACCTGCACGGTGCAGTCATACAGGAGGGGACGCTGAGGTGATGCTGATGGACGTGAATGATTTACCCTGACTAGCGCGTGGGACAAACACAGTGTGCAGGTTTCTGTCTCTGACTAAGAGATCAGAGGAGAGAGAGAGAGAGAGAGAGAGAGAGAGAGAGAGAGAGAGAGAGAGAGAGTTAATGTGTGAGGGAAAGTTAGATCGAAATCGTACTATAAGACCACAGCAGCCGTTTGTTAAAAAAAAAAAAAAACTGATCATTTTGTCAGAACAACCCATCCAAAGTTCTGGTAATTACACCACACAGCGAGGAACCAATCAGAGAGCTGGCAGTGACGTGACATCACTGTGAGAACGAGCCAATAGGAGAAGGAATGTCTCGGAGAGGCGTGGTTAGAACACCCAGAGCGGCGGAGTGGGCTGGGCACCTTACGAATTACTCGTCTCCATAGGGCTTTAGTCAGCCCGAAGACTGGAGGCCACACCTACGTCCAAAAATAGGAGGGGGGGAGGGGTTACACAGGGATATGCCCCGCCCCCCACTTTATCGGAGGGGGAGTTTTGTGTGGTTTGAAAAGTTGTATATAAAAGCAGAAACACAAGCATGTTCCATTCAGTACACACGTGCTCGTATGCATGACATCACTCACATGCAACACACACACACACACACACACACACAGAGTGCTTCGTGCAACTCTCCAGGACTTGTGATTTCATTCAGAGCATAACACCGAATACTTACCACGAAAACCAGCTGGGATTCCTTTAAGGGCAAAGTAAAGAGGTGAGCTACTCCGTCTCACACACACACACACACACACACACACACACACACACACACTCTCCAAAGTACTTTATACTATTCTACTCTCCTATTCGCACTAGCACTAAGAGCTGTACTTCCTCCTCCGCTCCACTAGAGGGAGACACTCACCTGCAGGACCAGCTGGTTCTCCTTATGCAGCACGGACAGACACAGTGGATTAGATGTGACAGAAGCAGAGAGACACAGAGACACAGAGAGACACAGAGACACAGAGAGACAGAGAGAGACAGAGAGACAGAGAGACACAGAGAGACAGAGAGACACAGAGAGACAGAGACACAGAGAGACACAGAGAGACAGAGACACAGAGAGACACAGAGAGACAGAGACACAGAGAGACACAGAGAGACACAGAGAGACAGAGACACAGAGAGACACAGAGAGACAGAGACACAGAGAGACAGAGACACAGAGAGACACAGAGAGACACAGAGAGACAGAGACACAGAGAGACAGAGAGACAGAGACACAGAGACACAGAGAGACACAGAGAGACAGAGACACAGAGAGACACAGAGAGACAGAGACACAGAGAGACACAGAGAGACAGAGAGACACAGAGGGGTTATTTTTTACCTCGATGGCGTCTCTGAACTCATCATCAGGCTCCGCCTCCTCGGCTTCCTCCACACTTCCTGGTGAGAGATCCTGCGCGCACACACACACACACACACACACACACACACGGTGACACCGCGCTCTTACACTCCCCACACACGTACACAGTGTGTCTGTCTTTCCAGCTTAATCTCTTTGATTTCTTTAATTAACTTTAAATTAAACCAATTTCCTATAATTGATGGTCCAAATCAAATGTACAGGCCCCGCCCCCTTTCTCTAGATTAGCATCATGTGACACAATCACTCTCAGGTCTGACTGCAAGACCTTCAGCGACAATCGTCCCCTTCTCCCTTTGCTCATTCAGTATCTCCGTCTCCCCGTCAGTCCGTCCCTCTCCGTCCCTCCCTCACTGCGTCCCCCACTTTCTCACACGTCCATCTATCCCAGTCTCTCTCTGTTTCTCTCCATCTCTCTCTCTTCTCCGTGCCTCTCTCTGTCTCTTGGTCTCTTTTCTTATTGCATCTCCCAGTCTTTCCTGTCTCTATATCTCTTTGTCTCTCTCTCCATCTTTCTAACATGTCTGTCTCCCCTTTGCATCTCTTCAATTGTCCACTGTCTCCCTCTCTATCTGTCCCACTCTCTCCATCTCCCTTTCTCTTAGTCTTTCTCTGTGCGCCCCTTGCTGTCTCTCTACATGTCCCCAGTATGCATTTCTATCTCTGTCTCCGTCTCTCCCACGCTTAGTCAATCTCACTCTAGATGTTTATCCCTCTTTATACCTCCCTCTCAGTCCATCTCTCAGTCTCTCCCTACATTATTCCTCTCCATCTATCTACATGCCCCCCCCACTCTCTCTCTCTCGCTCTCTCTCTCTCTCTCTGGATCTACACATGTCCCCTGTCTCACTCTCTCCATCACTCAGCCATTCTCTCTCCATCTCTTTCTCTCTATATACCTCTCTAAGTCTGGCTCTCAGTCTGTCCCATTTGTCTCCTTCTCTGTCCTCCCATATCTCTTTCTTAGCCTCTGTCTCCATCTCTCTAGGTGTCCTGTCCTCTCTCCCTCTCACTCTCTTAGTCCATCTCACCATCTTCTTTTTCCATCTGTGTGTGTGTGTGTGTGTGTGTGTGTCACTCTCTCCATCTCTGACCTCCAGACTGGTGGGTGTAGGGGAGCGGTCTGACAGGTGACTCTGTTCTGGGTCCATCTTTTCTGTCTCTCCTTTAGCGGGCTCCACCGGAGACGAGCGGAACAAGTCCTTCATCTGCAGCACAACTACACACACACACGTTAGAATAAACCAACATGCTACGTTAAGCTCGGCTTTACACTGTTAATGTGTGTGTGTGTGTGTGTGTGCTGTCTGACCCCTGCAGAAGTCCTTGTTCCAGAAGAAGAGGGTGCTGTTGGTGAGAGACAGACTCCAGCCCACAGGAGCCGTGTACAGCAGACACAGCGTCATCAGGAGGAACCCGTAGAATCTGCACACAGGAACAGAGCTGCTGCTCCTTCAATCATGTGTGTAGCGGTGTGTGTGTGTGTGTGTGTGTGTGTGTGTGTTGTGTGTAAAACTCACACGGCAGAGACTGCGTGACTCTCCCAGTACAAGACTTTATACACTGACTCGGCATACACACACGCCTGTGTCAGGACCTCATCCAGCCGCTTTAATCTGCAACACACACACACACACAACAAACTTCAGTTCTACATCTTCACTTTTCTGCTTAACCCTGGACCTCACCATCATGGCTGCTCTCTCCTCATCACTTATAGCCCTGACCTCACTAAGATAGCTTTTTAAAAAAAAAAACATTTCCCCCCTTTTCCCCTCACCAGCACGGCTGCTTCAAAGTGGTTTTACCTCAGCAAGATGGCTGCTCATTCTCACCACTGCTTAGTCTGACCTCACAGATATTGACCTCACTAAGATGGTTACTCACAGGCCCTTGACCTCCATCATGGCTTCCTGGCGGCTCATGTGGACGGTCTGAAGTTCCCTTCGCTGAACTGCATGGTGTCTCTTTTTCTCTACTGCTGTGTCGGTGGCATCGCCTTGGCAACGGTCTCCAAGGTAACCCAGGGTCGCGGGCACAGAGACCCCCAACAGGAGGAGAGAGAACCAGACCACTACACAAAAAAATAGAAAAACAGGACAAAGAGCAAATTTATACAGTACGTCTATCCTGTCGGTTTCATTCTGTCAGTTAGAAAGGTGGAGGCGTGGCCTTAGTGTGTCAGTCACATGGCCTCTATGTCAATCAATCAAAAAGAAGGAAGTGTGGCCTTGGTGTATGTCAAACACAAGACAGGGGGTGTGGCCCCAGTGTCACTCACAGGGAAGTGGGTGTGGCCAATGTGTCCATCACTCACAAGAAAAGGGGCTTGGAGTCAGTGCATGTCAGTCACAAAAAGGGGTGTGGCTTGATGTACTGCATGTCGGACACAAAGAAGGGGTGGTGGCCTTGGTGCATGTCAAACACTAGAAAGGAGGCGTGGCCTCAGTGTCTGTCACTCATAAGGAACGAGGGGTGGCCTCGGGGGACGTCAATCACAAGAAAGCGGCGTGACCTTGGTTTATGTCAGTAGGTGTGGCTTTCGTGTCACAACCACAAAGAGGGAGGTGTGGCCTCCATGTCTGTCAGTCAGACAGAAGGGGGTGTGGCCTTGTTGTACGTCACTCACAAGGAAGGAGGTGTGGCTTTCCTGTCTGTCAGTCAGAAGGAAGGAGGCACTGATATCAAATTGTTGCTCTCTATTTCCGTCTCACCTTCACTTAAGGTGATAAAGAGGATGTTCAGCAGGATGCAGCAGAAAAGAGAGCACAAGGGCATTCTCCACCTACACACACACACACACACACACACACACACACACAGCAAAGTCTTATAAGAAGTCATCCATGAATCACGATCTCCTCTCTATCTTAAAAGTCTCGTTATTCGCTCACCCGAGGACGTAACGCAGCACCTCCACCACATCGGTAACCGGTTCCAGAAAGATGGCCATCCGCTTGTAGGAGACCACCACATGGAAGAGGTCAACGGTCACCGTAGTTCGAGGTCCGCACAGGTCAGACGTGCTGTCCAGAGACGACGTGTCTTTACTGGGAAGCTGGCTGGGCTCGGTCCGCTCGCCGGTGGTGGGCGGAGTCTCCTGACTGGCAGGCTGCATCCTCACACTCGCTTGTTCAGTCAGTGAACCTGAAATACCTAAAATAACAAGATATAAAGATATATACATACTATTAATATTCAGATGAGGGAACAGATTACGACAAACTTAACCTGTTCACTCATCTGAATATGAATAGTTTTATAATAGAGCTCCATTGTTGTGCTGGACGTCGGTTAACTCAGATATCGCGATACTTTGTGTGCAGGTGTCCATTCTGTCCCCAAGTATCGCGATATTGCAGTTTCACAGACTCGCAGCACTAACGTGGTCATTAATAAAATAGATAATTCATAAAAATGAAACAATTTTCCCACAAGACTTTGATAATTGTCAACGCAAAATACTGCTACTATAATAATAATAATAATATTAATAATAATATCTAGCTCGCTAGTCTTCTGTCAGTCAGTTCCTATTAGCTTAGCGCAAGCTAGCATCCTCGACATTGCTGTTATTATCACTTTATTCACCTTTCCTTGTGTTTTCACGCTTCACAGCGCGGTGTGTGAGAGATTACCACCTCTACCGCCATCCAAAAGCCTGCGACAACGTTTTAAATTCGAGATTAATCCACTTAATGTCCAGAGTAAACAGCGTTTCCTTCCGGATTGCCAGCCCACTTCCGCATTGCGCAGGATAACGTGTCGATTCGAGAGACCCGGATGAGAGCTTCAATCAGCGCACACAGTCAAACACCGAGCGCATCGATTTGACCTTGAATGCAAAGTGGATAAACAGTGCAATTTGCTTTAAATCTAATTTCGTTAGTGATACCAAAAGCCCAGGTATCTAGACATTTAAAGTTGTAGTAGTCATTATTTTATTACATTTTTTAAATATTTTATTTATTTTGCAGTAATTATTAAAAATATATATACTATATGCTATAGATTGGGAAAAAATGTTCGCGTCTGCCAAGCGTTCATTCATTCATCTTCTATACTTCTTAATCCTGTGTTCAGGGTTGCGGGGGACCTGGAGCCTATCCCAGGAGACTTCGGGCACTAGGCGGGGTACACCCTGGACAGGGTGCCAATCCATCGCAGGGCACACACACATACACACACCCAATCACACACTACGGGCAATTTAGGAACGCCAATTAGCCTAACCTGCATATCTTTGGACTGTGGGAGGAAACCGGAGTACCCGGAGGAAACCCACCAAGCACGGGGAGAACATGCAAACTCCATGCACACAGAGACGGGAATCGAACCCAGACCCTGGAGGTGCAAGGCGACAGTGCTAACCACTACACCACCGTGCCGCCTCGCCAAGGGTTCAATTCCAACCCAATGTCCAAAACCTGTGTCGAGTTGGGTGCGGGTCGGATTGTCCACTGTGGTGACCCATCGATGGGAACAGTCGAAACACTAACAACATCAAGATAGGAAAAAAACAGGGCATGTCTACTGCATAGCTACAATTCTGTTTCAAGCCTGCCTTCTCGTACCAAGGCTCTGTCTGTATTTGGATAGTTATCTTGTCAGTCATTTTATAGACACTCCACCCCCTGCCCTCAGTCTTAAATAAGATTCAAGACAAAGGGCACTTATTTCCTCATGCTCTCTGAAACACTCTAAATCCTTTCACAATCTAAACCTGGGAACATCATTGTAAGAGCCATATCGTATTTATATTAATAATATATTAATCTAAAGTAATTCTTTTGTCACATAGAAAAGTCATTGTGTGCTAAGCGCTAGTTGTGTGCTTATAAAAAAATAACTTTGCTTCCAAGCAGTCGAATGTGCAAAGGTGACGTCAGTCCTTGAGGAATGACAATAATAATGAATAATGCGTCTCTGTTTCGCTTTGTACTTGTCCTTGTTTCTGTTATGTATCTTATGGTAAAGTTTCAAAGTTTTATAGATGAATAAACGAGTCTCTCGGTCTGTCTGCTGCACTTCGATAATCTTCCTGACGTCAGAAGAGAGCGTGGGAGAGTTAACACGTTAATTAATATCAGATCCGAGAGGACGAGGGTAGAATTAACTGATTTTCATATAGAAAAACTCTTACACTTCTCCAACTCTTCTGCTTTTTATTATTATTATTATTATTGTTACTCTTCCAGGGTGTATGACAGGGGTGTATGGAAACATGGTCATATGATGACTTCCTCAGATGATCAACACTCACCACATCACATGTTTCTCTTCTGTAGGTTCCAGTAATCAGCTGTTATCCGAATCCTGAACAAAATCATTAATCATTCCAGGCGTAACGCAGTCATGAGATCATGACCTACTGACTCGCAGCCAGCACGGGTATCGATCATCACATCTACAGTCGTAAAACTGGATCACTACCTAGAGGTGCTTTTAGATCTTTCACTAAATACACAATGCCTGTATATACAGTAGCTCAGTACCTGTTTGGTTGAAGAAGAGAATTCAGAATTGTTAGGTTTAAAAGAAGAAGAATTATGGCTCGTTGTGTCCGTCGCACCTCGATACGCTTACCAGCTGTGCAGACCACACACACACACACACACACACACACACACCTGCATGATGTCTGAAGATCTCTGTTTATTATCAGCGACGCTTTTGGTCAGGTGACTTGTGTCACATACATCAAAAGAACCAGTCATTAATGTATGAGACCCAGAGACAGACAGACGATACTTTTTTTTTTTTTTTAGCATTTTCCGGTTAAACAAAAGGGTTCCAGCAGACACAAGCTGTTTGGAGCTTTTTAGGAAGTGTTACCATAAGTGGACACAATGAGGAGGTTTGCACTCACTCATCGTCTATACCGGTTTATCCTGTATAAAGGGTCACAGGGGGCCTGGAGCCTATACCCACAGTCTTTAGGGCATGAGGCGGGTTACACCCTTGGCACACATAAACACATACTACGGTTAATTCGGGAACACCTGTTAACCTAATCTGCATGTTTCTGGACTGTAGGAGGAAACCGGAGTACCTGGAGAAAACCCACCAAGGATGGGGAAAACATGTGAACTACACGCCCACAAACCCCGAGGCGGGAGTCGAACCCGGACCCTGGAGGTGCAAAGCGACAGTGCTACTTAATCCGGGTTTAATATAAATGTAATCAGTTCTGGAGGTGAAAGTTCTTAAGGTGAAAACGCTTATTTTTGTGTGGGAAATAAAAGCATTCTTCCATAGGAAACAATGTACATGCAGATAATCCATTCCAGCCACCCAAGCAATATTAGCAATATTAGCAATATTAGCAAATTTCCAAAACTATAATCATAGTCGCGTGTACACAGGATAAATGTGAGTGAGAGAGCTTTTGCTTCTGATAGACAAACCCACACATTTAATGATGATGTAAACCTGTCAGCCTGCGTCTGCATTAATGATATTTTATGACACGACTGTTCCCACAACTCAAGTTCCTCAAGTGCAATACCTGATTACAATTCATTTGTGCAAATTTCTTGCATTTACACTGCATTTCTAGTGCATTGTGTAACTTAATTGTGTGCTATATTTAATTCTATTCTGTTTATTGTTATTTTTCGTTACATTTTTATTTCTTTAATTCTATTTTTTCCCCATTCTTCCCGGTAAATTAATCCGAGCAACTGTATAACCAGGTCAAAGCAATTTCCCTCTGGGATGAATAAACTTGTTTGAATCTGCATGTTAATGTGAGCTGGGGTTACCAGCTGCACACCTGCAGTAATCCTGCACCATTACAGCAGAAGTGGGCGTGTCTACACTTTTCATGTATAAATGAAATCATTTCCAGTGATGTGAAGTAATAATTTTAACTTTAGTTTAAGGACATTCCATTCGCAGGTTATGAGAGGTTCCTCGTCTTTAACTATTCCGTTGCATATGGATTGTTTCTACAGGATCTATAATAAACTGAGTGTGAAACTCTTTCCCTGTGAAGCGTGTCACTTAGTGTTAGCTGCAGGAATGAAGATCAGGGCCAATGACGTCAATGAAAGTTGCACCTTTGAGCTGCACACGGGGAGAGAGAGCTGCGCTGCCTGTGATTGGTCAGAACTGCAATAGAAAGGCGGGACTTAACACTCACGCGAGCGACTTGATTGGACGGGATGCAGTTTGACGTAGGCGGAAGAGTCGTGGCGCTGACACATAAGGCTGAGAAACACTAAAATACACACACACACACGCTCATGCGGGGAGAGTTGAATCATTCTGAAACTCAGTAATATTACAGAGCACTTTTATAAAGATCCGGATGGAGTGAAGAGGATAAACTCAAGTAAACGGTCTGGTCTTCACTTTTCTCTCTCTTTTGCATTTCTGCACGCGCGTACGTCTTTTATTAACATCGGTTTTAGCTTTTGTACCATGATGTGTTCGTGTTTTGCAGATTAACATGCATTGTTATATACGATGTAAAGCATTATCTGCGCGCTAGTAAGACTTTTTTTTGTTGTTGTTGTTAAAAATGATTAATATGGAGCTAAATATAGCGCACAGAGCCGCGCGCGTGCGGTACGCTAACGTCAGTGTGACGTCACAGATCCACCCCCCCCCCCGGATGATGATTTTGTTTTTTTATAGCTAACGTGCACTGTTAGGAGCAGGAGTCACTGCAGTACGTCAGCGTGACGTCATGACGCAGCGACGTGAAATTTTACCTCACGAAACATATCATTAAAATTTTTTTATTAATTATATTTAAAAAACGATAAGTATTTATTGTAGGTTTATTTGGTATGTATATATATATATATCCTCAATGACGTCACCGCGTAGGTTCATAACGGTTTACCTCACAGAATTAGAAAAAATAAATAAAAAACCTAGCAAGATTATATTTATTGTCCACTTTCCACACAATATTTAGATGAAATTTTTAAAAAGCTCTCACAATGGAAAACTTTTATAGTATTCTTCTTCTTCTTATTATCATTATTATCATTAAACAGTACTACAAAGCATTTAAAATGAATCTTGATTGATTTCCTCATTCTAACATGAGGTTTACATCACATGCATTATTTTTCTCACTCGGTCATCATCAGTTTGTGGTGAAGACGTGAGTAATCCTCTTTCTGAATGTCTGTAACTGTGTATCAGTGGGACTACTTTGGCCTGGTTGGTTTGGGACGCAGCCCCAGCTTCAGATTTGGGTCCGGTCTTAAAGTGAACACGTGAGGTAAAGGCGTTTCACTGTGGCCACTATGTGTTTTTCGGATGTAATCAGATGTGACGCGCGCCCTGCCTTTGTAAGCAGGCCGCTGTGGTGTTTACTTCCTGTTTCAGTGGAGTAAACATGTGGGGTGTGTAAGCCTCAGTAGTGTATTTGGGTCACAGAGTTTGTGATTAAAAGTGTTAATGTTTTGCATTACACACGAAATCCGCAACCGGGACGTGGAGGGGGGGACAAAAAAAAATCACAAGGTGTTTAGAAATTCTGAATTCTCATTTATTAGAGTGTTTACGGTAGCTGCATTACTCCAGGATTTATGGTAATGTTGTATAACAGTGTGCTGAGAATCATAAGTGGGGATCAGACAATGGAAATCTGCTTATGTACTCCTTACACAACCCGGCCGTACTGTGAGGATGTCCGTCTCACATTCTCAAGTGTTTAATAACAGCTCGGCTTACGTTAATGCTTGCCTTTTTTTTTTTTTGAAGAACCAACACCAGCTTTAAGTTCCCAAAGCGAACTTTAAGATCTTTTGACCCTTGTCTTTCCTTTCCCCCCCTCTGCAGATGGAGGAGGTGGGTGTCGGCGCCCCTGCGGTGCTGCTCGGGGCACCCCAGCGCGCGTTCTGTCAGAGCTCGACGTCGGAGCGACGCATGCGCAAGTCTGGCTCGGCGAACATCTTCCAGGGCGTGAAGCTCCGCCAGCTCAGGCGCCTCTTCCACTCGGCAGGGGAACCGGACGCCGAGCAGAAGGCCAGACAGGTGTGGAGGAGCCGGAGACGGGCCGATGAGGAGGAGGACGGGGACGAGGGTTCCGGGGTGGAGGAGGAGGAAGATGAAGGCTTGGCGCAGGCGCTGGTCGGGCTCCGGGTGAGGGCGAGGAATAGAAACGGGATCCGGGCCGAGGCGAGCAGAGGAGCACGGGCGCTTGTGCACGGCAGGGAGTCAGAGAGTCGTCAGAGGTGAGGAACACACGGAGGACTTCACCATAATCACATATATTATCTAGATCAGAGTTCAATGATGTCAGATTCTTTAATTAACAAAAATATTTATACCTGTACTGTGTCAAACCGTGTTGTGTGTAAATTCTGGTGTTTTTTTATTTTATTTATTTTTTTCTCCCCGCTTCCAGAACGAACGATCGGACGCCATCATCCGAGGTCACCGACGACGGCGATGATGTCACAGCCCGGGGGGCGTGTGCGGGACAGGCCGAGAAGTCATGTGACCCAGGAGATGAGAAAGACGTCCGGGCGACCTGCAGCCGTGACGAGAAAGATCCGGAACGCTACCTGCACCGGATACGACACTGACGGCGCAGAGACGTGAAAAACTACATAATGACTAAATATAGACGACACTAAAGGGAACCTGAGAGCTAAACACACACACACACACACACACACACACACGTGACAGAGAGACACTACAGAGATTCTCGGGGTGTGTTTACCGCGACGCTACTCGTCTCGTAACGCTGCTGCGATAAAAAATAATAATTCACTACAAAACTAAAAACATTAGAGGCATGTGCTGTTTATTATGCAGTTTAACACGACATCATACACTACGTGGGTGTGTAGTTTTAGTTAAGGAAAAGATCAAAATGCTGCTAAGAATGAAAAAAAAAAAAAAAAAACAAGTGATGGAAAAAGGTCATGTGACGATAGATTCTGAGTCCGGATTGATCCTATTCCAGAGCAATCGGGGTAAGAGAGGAAGTGAATGATGTCACACCCATCATGCGAAGCCTCTGGAGGCGGGGTTATGATCTGGGGTTCCTTCAGTCGCTCAGGTCGAGACTCAGCAACGTCATGCGGCAATAAACTGAAGTCACCTGAATGTACTGAATGATCTTAAGGTCACATCATGTCTGTGTTTCACTTCCTCCCTGACGGAACAGATACACTCCAGGACTCGTGCATGAGCTGGACCTCACTCTATCAGCACATGCCTCAGTGTGTAGCACTCCTCTGTAACACTCCCCTCACGTCACTGACGCCAGCTGCACGTGGACGTTTTCAGGGATTTTTTATTCCTTTTAATCCAGAGACTTTCATGGAAATCCAGCCGACCTCGAAACCAAGCGGACGATGTCGCCGGTCTCTGTGTCGTCTCAGCTGGATCTCCTGGCAGTACTTGAGTTTCACGTCATACGTAGTTCTTGTGTAGCATGTTAGCAATATATATACACACACACACACACACACACACACACAGACGCTCCGACGTGCGGGACGTTCCGATGAGGAATATGCATCGCAGAGGAATCACTCGCTCTTCCACATTGTTATATATCGGTTTATATCGTTAAGAATGATGCGATAAAGGGTAATCAGTAGAGGTGATGATGACATCATGTGGCATTTGAGAAATAATAACTAGCACACGATTGTAGTTTCTCTGATTGTCGACTTCGAGATGTATTTAAATGTCGTTCGGGTAATTCTAATAGGAAATGTAGCTAGCTGTAATTTTTCTGGAAGTTTATTAAATAATTTTTTTTTTAAGGGAAATCTTGAGGGGTTCTTCACCTGGTCCATGGTCGTGTCGGTTGCTGTCCCGAGACGGAGAACTCTTTAAAGGTGCTGAAATAAGCTGGCGGACGTTTCGCACTAATGTGTAATTGCAACTTGTTTTTTTTTTTTTTTTTTATGAGTATTTACGGTAGCTAACACACTCCAGGGATTACGGTAGTTTCCACAACATTTCAATGTACAGTATTTCAGACTTTATCGTTTTGACCCCAGTGCTTTATGGGTATTCAAGACTTTGTAATCAGTCCATTGTTTTACACTATTGTGTTTTATTTTATATTTTTATTTATACTAAATCAGGATTGTACCCAAATCAATTCTATAAACACTAATGGAACAAAAGCGAAATGACAGTAAAAATGAAACAAATGAATCGGTTATATAACACTATGACTTGGACGTTCCTACAGGATCAATAAAGTATCCGTTTGTCTCTGTTTGTCGTCTGTCCATCACGACTCTTTCACATGACGATTCCCGTATCAGCACACGGACTCGAACTCACCTTCTACAAATGTCTTTTTAATTTTCATACGTTTGCACTGGAGCTGGTAAAAGGTTTCCATTTTCTCTTTAATCCTGCAGGTCCAGAGCAATTATCACCTGCCAAGTGCCTTTAGAACTGCAACTAATGTTTATATTCAGCCTGAATGTTTCTAAAATCCTGATAATTACAGAATCGCGGTACAAATCGAATCGGGACTGAAGCGGAGCGATAATACTGTCGAGTCATCCTGATCCTACTTCACCACTAGGGGGCGTAAAAGCATCTCACATATACAGAGTCGGACACGAATGTACACACACTTCAAGAAAAGAAAAACCTGTATAAATATTTTAATACTAAACTTATTGCTATATGTTATACAGTGATAGAGATCATATCATTTTTCTATTATAGTTTTCCTTTTCCTCAAGTTTATATGCATTTCCTTTTTTGTCTGACGGTTTTCAGACCTTTTTACGTTTTCCACATTGTACCATGTTTCACTCTTTGACAATAGGGTCTGTATGTTGATTTATGTTCAGGGGACAGTAAATCTGTACTGTTATACAAGCTGCACACTGACGACTCTAAAATATATACAAGTTTGATTTCTATATTATTGTCGTTTGAGAAGAGACACTAAAATGTTTGCTGAAATTAGAGGGGTGCACTTACTTTTGTGAGTGGGTGTATCTTAAAATGGATTCAAAACAAAATTGAGCGATTCTTTCTCAATGACTCGTCTACTCCGCATCGTTCGTTCCTTTGTCACGTGACCCCCCATAGACGCTATGCGGTGCGATAGATTCAAAAGAACGAACGACTCGGACTGGAAGATATAAGAGGTGAGCTGCTCATTCTGTTTATTATAAAATGTCCTCAGCTGCATTATAATATCTTAATCACTGGAACTATAGGCAAAATTTGTGTATGTAGACGTATTAGGGGCCTTTTTTTTATTGAAAATGTAACATTTACTTTATTTCTGATCAAAAGAATGAAATGAACTAAATGACTCAAAGAAAATATTCGTTCATTTTGATGAACGAGATTGAAAGAACCGAGTCACTAAATGATCTAATTTCCCATCGCTATTATACACACGATCCTACGGAGCCCCTAAAGGGACACATGGGGGAGAACGAGACCACGTGACTCATCGATCTTCCAGCGCTAAAAATACGAAATCGTCACGAGATCACACAAAACTTGACTCCATTCCCTGTTTTTTTTTTGTTCCACAAATTTAAAATAAATAATAAAATTTTTGCCTACCTCCTGTTTTTTCTCCCCCCAATTTTTTCTTCCTCAGTTTTATAAAAAATAAATAAATAAATAAATGAAGACATTTCCACCCATGTCCCTTTAGGGGCTCCATAAAATACTGAAATAAATGGGATATTGCAGTCCTTTATTATTATTTTTTCTTTTTAATAAATTAACACGTTTGTCACTGTGTGCAGAATGATGAGGGAAAAAGATCTGCTTTAAGGTGAGTGTGAAGCGTAACAAAATGTGGAAAACTCTCAGTGTGTAGGATTAATAGAGAATTAATACATTTAGGCATTTGGCAGACGCTCTTATCCAGAGCGACTTACATTATTATCTCATTACACATCTGAGTAGTTGAGGGTTAAGTTGAGGCTCAAGGTGGCAACCTGGTGGTTGTGGGGTTTGAACCTGGGATCTTCTGAACCGTAGTCCAACACCTTAACCACTGAGCTACCCCTGGCCCGCGTAATACGTGTTTTATACGCATCCATTTTAAAATCAGCATTTTTAATCGATGTTAATGTTATGTTTATGAATGTAAGATTGCATTATGTTAATAGTTAATTATTAAGTTAATTATTTGATGAATGTTTTTCTGTTTTTTTAAATACATATTTCTATCTTTGTTAAACACAATATATTGTATATTTGCTTTAACTGTAATTGTGTGAATTTGTGCTATAAAAAAAACAAAAGAAACACTTCCCGTTATAGCTTATATATTCTTGCTAAATTACATTACAGTACATTACATACAGATTTATACACTGCATCGCCGCGGCATTTTAAGGTGAGTTTCGTCGACTCGTTGATGTTAATAATAATAATAATAATAAAAAAAAGGTCCTGCTTTTTAGGAATTATTGAGCCCCCTTCCTGGGGGGAATCAGGAATATGGGGCATTCCAGTGTAAAGTAGGCAAGGGGAAAAACAACAACAACAGAAATAAAACATAGGCGAGGCAGAAAAATCCAACAAAAGTTTGCAAAGATGTTTAAAAAAAAAAAAAAAAAAAACTAAAACGGAAGCCATGATATAGAGACAGAGAGAGAGAGAGAGAAGCTCTACATGGAGAAACTTGAGGCATTTTCTTTTGTTGCTGTTGTTGTCGTCGTCAGTTGCACATTTTTAGGTAAAGTCGTTACAGACATGCAGTTCGTCCTCCACACAGCCAGAGGGCGACAGCACAGGCAAGAGGAGAGAGAGAGAGCTGCAGGGAAATGCCGACGTCCATCATCAGTGTAGCTACAGTGTAATGGCACGTGTGTGTGTGTGTGTGTGTGTGTGTGTGAGAATGTGCAAACAGTTTGGCAGGTCAGTGTGTACCTTTATTAACATAACGCTCCTCTTTAAAGAGCAACAAGAATCACTGATTTGGTTCTGGG
>CM060124.1:7542415-7557415 GCA_030522415.1 Channallabes apus
GAGACTAGAAGTGATGTGTAATGGACAGAGAGGGTCTCCTTGGAGTAGGACATTATGGGGTGTATTACTGTAGGGTTCCTGCAGCACTGATCAGATCAGAGTTCCCTATCAGAGATCTGGACCAATCACAGACCTCCGCTCAGTACAAACACCAACGAGTCTCTGAGCAGCTGAAACCCGCCTAGCAACAGGGAACTGACTGGACATGACACTTCACCAGAGAGCTCCTCAGGAATAAAATAAACATCTATACACACACACACACACGTGTACGGTGCTCCTGGTGTGTCTGGACGTGTGTCTGTTCTGAACAGTGAAGGATCACCGCTGTGGAATTAAAATCAGATTGAATCAGGTTCCAGATGTCGTCTGATCCACGATATTCCGATATAACCTGCTTTTTCCATGATATGTGCCTTCAACGTGCCACATTACTGTCACCTGACCATCACCGCTACCATGACAACCAGCATGACCATGTGACCACACGTGGCTACAGTCCGAGCAAATCAGATCCGATCGCACAGACACTAAACATCAGATTTAGGGAACAAATGAGATTAGCAGCAGTGAACTCTGGCGAGTGTAATCTGATTTCACACACACACGCACACGCACACACGCACACACACGCACACACACAGGTCATGATAAGGGAACACACAGAAAGTATTGTCCTGCGTCTCTCTCTCACATACACACACACACACACTTCCTGCTCAGCTTCCATTACATTCCATCCCAGTCGACTAACACACAAGTCTTTTAGATCAAAGACATAACGTGGTTACTAGACACATCAGCAGCCGCATCAGGCCGTGTTACGTTACACACTAAACGTCACTGCAGAAGAAAAATAAATACATTTAAAAAATTCATCATCTTAGCAAGTTAAATATTCTTGAACATAACCAAGCCTCAATAAATTTCTTAAAATAAAGTTTACAACATACTAAACATGTAATTATTATAAATATTATTTCTAGTCAAAAGTTATAAAAATTGCAGGGTGTGAACTTCCGGTTCTCTGGGCAGATCATTTTGCTTCTTTCAAGACATAAATTTCTAAAAACTGGCAAAATTATACAGAAATTTTGCTTCACATTTTAGTGCAATTTGATTAGATATAATCTTAATACTCTTATATTTGGTTTGCGATAATCTTATTTTAAGAAAGTGTATTTAAATGTAACTGTATTTGAGATATTTTCACTTTCTAAGAAAGTATTTCTGCTGCGTTCTCGGTCCGTCCTGCAGAGTTCTAGACGACACCAGAACCCATCGGCCAAAACATGGTGCTGGTGCGTAACTTTTGTCAAAACTGAGTTCAAATCTTTCAATGATCTTAAGATGAAACTTGGCTGATTTAGATTTCGCATGAAAAGTAATAAACCTGAAACGGTGTATAATTCTACAGTAAAATGATCAAGATATCGCAACATGAATTTGACCTGGTTACGGACACTACAGATGTTTAGCTTTAAAAATCCTTAACTTTGCATAGAATGCTTTCATTTAAGCAACAATTTTTACAGGTCATGTGCTTCCATAAGCCTACACCAATTTAATATCAATACTCGTATATAAATATTAACATTTTGCATTAAAATGTATTATTTTTTAAAGCAAGATGCTGAAAATTGCCTCATATAAAATCATCTCTCCGGAACGGCTGGAGTGAACAACTTGATGTTTTTTAGGGAAGCGAGATCGGTCACTCCCATGTTGCATAAACTTTATAAGTAGCATCGTTGGCCATGCGCATTTTAAATATTATATGTTTAACATAAAAATAAAATCAGCACCAGTACTGTGTTCTGGCCGTGTGGACTTTAAAGTGGAGCTGAATCAGTTCCAGAACCATCACCATGTGACTGGCAGAACTGAACAGAAGTGTAGACACTAGACCCACTAGACCTAAAAGTCACCTAAACAATTCAGGAGATTCTTAGAGATCCTGAAAATGAAAAGCTTTAGAACTTTCAAACTCAGGATCTAAAGAACCTCCAAACCACAAGTAAGTTCTGGAATTAAATGATGAATAACTTCAGGGGATCTCCAACATATAGATTCCACAAACGACTAAAGAATATTCTAGACAGTTCCACTACCTCCATCATGTGAAGTTTAGCACTAAACAAAGGAATTCCAGAGGCTCAGAACTTCCACCACAATCCTTCTAGAACCATCACCAATAGTTCCAGAATATAAAACACAGGTTTAATAATTCATCTTCATAATTCTACAGTAGAGAAGTCTGGAACATTCCGACCTTCTAGAACGTTATTATTGGATCTGAGACACTCTCTCTACCACAACGAAAGGAACAATTATTCTGGAGAGTTCCTGAAAATCCAGTGGACATGCTTTAGAAATGTCCAGATGCCCTTCTGGACATCATCATGTGTGGTTTGGTACAAACACATTTCTAATGTCAAATTCTTTAAGTTAAAACCCTAGAAGGAGTGAACGTTCTCGAATTGTCCAAAATGTCTGAAAAGTCTGAAAGACAGATGGAGAGAAAGATGGAAAGAAAGAGACCGACAGAAGTAAAGACAGGGAGAGACAGAAAAAGAAAAAAAAGATGACAGAGACAAGAGAAAAGGAGAGACAAACTAAGAACTAGGGGGAGGACAGAGACAGACAAGCGAAAATAAAACACATAGAAAGTGAGACACGGACAGAGTGAGAGACAGACAGACGGAGACACACAGATGGAGACAGAGTGAGTGAGAGACAGATAGACAGACAGGCTGCTTATAAAAATCCTTCAACTTTTGTAGAAATAAACCAAAACACTTTGAATCTGGTTTTCAGTTTTGGGTTGTGAACCAAAAACCTGAGAACTTTAATGACACAGTCACATACGCTGATATCTCCTCAACTTCTCATCCATATAAAACCAAAAAAAAAGATTTTTTTTTGTTTTCCAAAACCAAACAAAGAGATTTCCAAAATGATTTCCAGATCTGAATAAACGTTCCGGGGTTCCAGATCATCCCCTATGCGGATCCTATCCGGACGTGTGAACCTCTGGAGTGAAAAACAGAAGTGAAAACATCTCACACACACACACACACACACACACACACACTAGCACTTATCGGGGAAAAAAGCTCTAGTCAAAAAGAAGATAATGGACTTTCTCTCCCTTCATTTAATTGTTTGCTTAGGTAAGTTTAATCAGGGGTCAAAGGTTACCCAACACCACCGCTGCACATGACAGTGATTTACATTCCTGCGTTGCCCTCGAGTCTCTTATACAGGATTTCCAGTTCTGTAATCTGAAGAGAGAGAAGGAGAACTGGGTCACGTCAGACTTCCTCTCAGAGTGAAACGTGTGGCGAGGTCGAGGACGCAGGAGAAGCCCGGAACCGTCAGTACAGAACCGTCTGATGTTAAATGAGACTTCAGGACAGGATTTATTCCACGAACCTGTGACGGGGAGCTGGTTCTTACGGCGTCGCTTCTAATTAGAGGAACATAAAGCTACAGCGACATCACTTCCAATTTCTATAAACCTGCAACTTTATAATCATTTTGAGTGATGCACAAACTATTGGAATATAAATCCTCAAAAAAAATCCACACTGACTAAAAAAAAACTCTTCAAAAGGATTGAACTGGTGCTGAAAATTTAGCCTAGATGTTATTACACCATAAAAGATAAGAACCAATCAGGTTCCTGTACGCAAATGAGACACCAGTTTTCCCATTACATTCCATGCATTACCAATAAGATTAACTTAATGAGTTCTTCTTCCTTTTTTTTTTAAATGAATAAAAGTAACGCATGGCAGCAGGGTGGCATAGTAGCACTGTTGCTTTGCACCTGCAGGGTCTGAGTTCGGCTCTCGCCGTGCTTGGTGGGTTTCCTCCGGGTCCAAAGACATGCAGATTAGGCTAATTGGCGCTGTTCCCAAATTGTCTGAAGTGTGTGAATGAGTGTGTGATGGATTGGCACCCCATCCAGTGTGTACCCCGCCTCATGCCCCACGTCTCCTGAGATAGGCTCCAGTCCCGCCGCGACCCTGAATACAGGATAAAGCGGTATACACGATGAATGAATGAGTAAACGTAATGCATGGAATGACGCACTAGTCTATTGTTTCTAGAAAATTCTTTAAGCATTTGATAAACCCCGCCCACAAAAAGAGGACCTGGACCATAGAGAACCTTTAAAGATCTTCAATAACTTCTACGCTGGACTGTTTGCACCTGTACCGCATCCTCCACCCCTTATTAGACTTTGTACCAATAATCATGGCGAACAATAAAACCTATCCCACAATGCACTGCAGGACGCACTGGTCAAGAAAACCCACACAGAAACACCACTACAGTGCTTGCAGGTGGTAGATCCGGGGACCTGTATGACGTCACTTCACTGCCACGGTGATGCAGCAAGTTAAGCAAACATCGAAGCTGACCCGGAAGTGGTGTACTGAGCGTGTATGAGGGATGATTAGGCGTTATTGTGAACTCCTCTCACCCCCTGCGAGTCCTTGACGAAGTAGCTCCCGCTGGACCCCTGGTAGATCCGCTCGGGGTAGATCCCCTCCTCGATGGCTCTCTCCGCCTTGCGGATGATCTCCCTGAACTCCGGGTCCTCCGGGAACTCGTTCCTGTGCGGGTCACGCGGAGATCCGCCCCGGTCTCGCTCCAGGAGGGGCTGCCTCTCCCGGCTGCGCCCGGGACTCCCGGCCGGGACGCGGATCACCGTGCCCGGAGCGCCGCCCAGCCCGCCGCGGGGACTCGCCGGCTCGCCGGAGAAAGCACCGAAGTCTGCGGAGTCGCGCAGCGGAGACACGAGCGGACTCGTTTCATCCATGGCGGAGAAGGAGAGCCGGAGGAAAAGCGGCCGCGGGTTAAACAGCTCCAACACAACAAGCTCCTCAAACTAAACAAGTCTCCTGACCTGCGGCTTCCGGGTGAGGGCGGGGCCTGTGAGCGAGCGACGCGCGTCTCAGCCAATCAACGTGCTCTCACGAGAGACTTTTCCCGGAAGTGCGCCTCCATTGGTTGAAAAGGACACGCCCACACTCAGACATGTGACAGAACACAACACCGCCTTCACGGACAAACATTTTGCTTATAAATCTTTTTTTAAACTTTTAAAATGACCTTCTAGGTGAATTAATAACACTTTAGTCACTCATAAATGCGACCATCTAATGATAACATTAAAAAAAAAAAAAAAAAAAAATATATATATATATATATATATATATATATATATATATATATATATTCTAATAAATGTTGTCTTCTTGTTGGACTTTTCCTGACACACGTGTCTGTGTGATTACACAATGCTGGAAAGCCAGAGGATGTTACTCAGTGTCATCAGTAACATCACTTTAAGGTCAGCTGGTCCACAGATCATGAGTAATGACGTCACCACCACCACCATAATCATATGGTAGTTATTTTAAAGCTTTAGGCAAAGGTTTGTCCATCACTCATCACATGACATGTTAAAGATTTCTGCACATTTTAATTTAATTTTATTTCAGTTTCCTCCCACAATCCAAAGACATGCAGATTAGGATAACCGCTGTGTGTGTGTGCTCTGTGATGAATTCGCACCCTGACCAGGGTGTACCCCCACCTCCGGGATAGACCCCATGCTTCCTACCAGCCTGTACGGGATAAGCACTATAGAGAATTAATGAATGAATAAGCAGGCTTTTCCCAAAATGTAAAAAAAAGTTTAGATTATTCAAGATGGAGAGAGAAAGAGATGTTAATGAGATGTTTGCTTTAAGTTTTAAGAATTCTTAGCTGAGCTCATTGAGTTTTAAACATTAGATATGAGGATCAAAATAATGATAAATATTCCAAGCCAGTCGAAATAAGTTAAATAAAGCAGATATCAGTGAGTTAAAACATCTCAGACAACAGATAATCTACAACATAAGAACTGAATTTTTTTTTATAATTGCCATGTTTATAAATGTCATTTTTTAGTTAATTTAGTAAAATACAGATAGTCCACGACTTGCCAACTAGTTCTGTTTCAAGATTTGGATTTGTTCTTAAGTCAAACAAAGTGAGTCTTATATGTCTTTAACAAGAATATACAGGTGAATCTCGAAAAACTTACAATATTGTGCAAAAGTTCATTTATTTGAGTAATGCAACTTAAAAGGAGAAACTAATATATAAGAAAGACTCATTACATGCAAAGCAAGATAGTTCAAGCCGTGATTTGTCATAATTGAGATGATTATGGCTTACAGCTCAATCCACAATCTCAGAAAATTTGAATATTGTGAAAAGGTTTAATATTCTAGGCTCAAAGTGTCTAACACCTGCAAAGGGTTCCTGAGCCTTTAAATGGTCTCTCAGTCTGGTTCAGTAGGAAACACTATCAGGGGAAAGACTGCTGACCTGAGAGTTGCAGAAAAACATCCCTGACATCCTCCATAAGGAGGGAAAGCCACAAAAGACTGCAGCCTGGATTGTCAGGAAAAGGTCATTCAAAAGTGTTGGGGACTTTCACAAGGAGTGGACTGAGGCTGGAGTCAGTGCATCAAGAGCCACCACAAACAGACGTATCCTGGACATGGGCTTCAAATGTCGTATTCCTCTTGTCAAGCCGCTCCTGAACAACAAACAACGTCAGAAGCATCTTACCTGGGCTAAAGAAAACAAGAACTGGACTGTAAAGCATACGAATCCACTTGACTAAATCTCTGTCCCCTTTCCCCACAATTTCCCCACAACCGCGCCTAAGGAAAAGAATCTCACTGTGAAATGTAACAGTGTCATCTCTGCGCCTTTAAATCATGAGGGGACTCCCGGACACCAGTTTGTCTCAGAGCTGTTTTCCACTGTATTGGACTGTGAACTCTGTCTTATTGAGAATTTTACAGAATTAGGATTATTCACCATCAGGAGAGCTTTACAAGGCAGACATTTTTTATCATCGGGCCGACTCAGTTCTCCCACAGGCCCCCGCCCCCAACTCACACACATACAATCACACACATACAATATACCGGACTTTAGACATTTTATACACTCACTCACACACTGAGAATATTGTATATACTGTAATTGTAAATATTGGTATCTGGTGCACTGCACTGTCTATTTTTTGTGTAATAACACATGAGCTACTTCCGTGATTTGTTCGCATCTATGAATGTTCTTAGAACCGCGGGTCGTTCGCATTTGCGGGATTTTGTAACTCGAATGTACGTAAGTCGAGGACTACCTGATTATGTGATTGATTGATTAATCGACGAGGACTCCACACCAATTTTATATTTTTGTTTAATTTCATGAAATAAACCGTGCCATGTCATTAAAATTTGAGGAAAATTTTACAGCTAATAAGATTACAATTAAGATGAAATTATTTGTCACATTTACCTTTTACAGCACAATAAAACAATTTCTTCACAGTTAGAAAGCTGGGGTCAGAGTTCAGGGTCAGCCAGCATGGTAGAATTTCACTGTGCTGTAATGTATATGTGACAAATAAAGACTTAACTTTTTTAACTTTAACTTTAAGCATAGGCGGCGCGGTGGTGTAGTGGTTAGCACTGTCGCCTTGCACCTCCAGGGTCTGGGTTCGATTCCCCGGCCAGGCTCGATTCCCGTCTCTGTGTGCATGGAGTTTGCATGTTCTCCCCGTGCTTGGTGGGTTTCCTCCGGGTACTCCGGTTTCCTCCCACAGTCCAAAGATATGCAGATTAGGCTAATTGGCTTTCCTAAATTGACCGTAGTGTGTGAATGTGCGTATGAGTGTGTGCCCTGCGATGGATTGGCACCCTGTCAAGGGTGTACCCCGCCTTGTGCCCTAAGCCTCCTGGGATAGGCTCCAGGTCCCCCGCGACCCTGAATAGAAGGATAAAGCGGTATAGAAGATGAATGAATGAACTTTAAGCATACAGCGCCCCCTGGGGCAGATAGGCTTCCCTCAGCCTTAACAGTTTAAGCCACCATAATTACCACTGTAATAAATTAATGCTGATTCCTCCGAACATCCATCCTAAATCAGATTTTTTTGTCCATGTTTTGTTTGCAGGTTCCCATCATGTCCATGTGGGGATTTCTCAGTAGGTGGAAGGAACCCGGAGGAATCCCCACATGGGCATGACAAGACTCCCCTTTAAGGGCCTCGCTTGAGGGCTTAGTGGTGCTGTGATCTGAACCTGGGATCATGACCTTCTTATTAGTACCTCAACCGCTGAGCGATCGACTCGCCCTACATGCAGCACACTCAGTGTTGCTGGGATACACCCCGCGTTAACCACGACTCTCACCTCTGATGCTCATGAAGAGCTGACTCAAAGTGGGTGGCAAAAACAAATAAACTATTAGCCACCTTTTAATCTTATATATATATACAGTGGTGTGAAAAACTATTTGCCCCCTTCCTGATTTCTTATTCTTTTGCATGTTTGTCACACTTAAATGTTTCTGCTCATCAAAAACCGTTAAATATTAGTCAAAGATAACATAATTGAACACAAAATGCAGTTTTTAAATGAAGGTTTACGTTATTAAGGGAGAAAAAAAACTCAAAATCTACATGGCCCTGTGTGAAAAAGTGATTGCCCCCCTTGTTAAAAAATAACTTAACTGTGGTTTATCACACCTGAGTTCAATTTCTGTAGTCACCCCCAGGCCTGATTACTGCCACACCTGTTTCAATCAAGAAATCACTTAAATAGGAGCTACCTGACACAGAGAAGTAGACCAAAAGCACCTCAAAAGCTAGACATCATGCCAAGATCCAAAGAAATTCAGGAACAAATGAGAACAAAAGTAATTGAGATCTATCAGTCTGGTAAAGGTTATAAAGCCATTTCTAAAGCTTTGGGACTCCAGCGAACCACAGTGAGAGCCATTATCCACAAATGGCAAAAACATGGAACAGTGGTGAACCTTCCCAGGAGTGGCCGGCCGACCAAAATTACCCCAAGAGCGCAGAGACGACTCATCCGAGAGGCCACAAAAGATCCCAGGACAACATCTAAAGAACTGCAGGCCTCACTTGCCTCAATTAAGGTCAGTGTTCACGACTCCACCATAAGAAAGAGACTGGGCAAAAACGGCCTGCATGGCAGATTTCCAAGGCGCAAACCACTTTTAAGCAAAAAGAACATTAAGGCTCGTCTCAATTTTGCTAAAAAACATCTCAATGATTGCCAAGACTTTTGGGAAAATACCTTGTGGACCGACGAGACAAAAGTTGAACTTTTTGGAAGGTGCGTGTCCCGTTACATCTGGCGTAAAAGTAACACAGCATTTCAGAAAAAGAACATCATACCAACAGTAAAATATGGTGGTGGTAGTGTGATAGTCTGGGGTTGTTTTGCTGCTTCAGGACCTGGAAGGCTTGCTGTGATAGATGGAACCATGAATTCTACTGTCTACCAAAAAATCCTGAAGGAGAATGTCCGGCCATCTGTTCGTCAACTCAAGCTGACGCGATCTTGGGTGCTGCAGCAGGACAATGACCCAAAACACACCAGCAAATCCACCTCTGAATGGCTGAAGAAAAACAAAATGAAGACTTTGGAGTGGCCTAGTCAAAGTCCTGACCTGAATCCTATTGAGATGTTGTGGCATGACCTTAAAAAGGCGGTTCATGCTAGAAAACCCTCAAATAAATCTGAATTACAACAATTCTGCAAAGATGAGTGGGCCAAAATTCCTCCAGAGCGCTGTAAAAGACTCGTTGCAAGTTATCGCAAATGCTTGATTGCAGTTATTGCTGCTAAGGGTGGCCCAACCAGTTATTAGGTTCAGGGGGCAAATACTTTTTCACACAGGGCCATGTAGGTTTGGATTTTTTTTCTTCCTAAATAATATAACCCCTCATATAAAAACTGCATTTTGTGTTTACTTGTGTTATCTTTGACTAATAGTTAAATGTGTTTGATGATCAGAAACATTTTGTGTGACAAACATGCAAAAGAATAAGAAATCAGGAGGGGGCAAATAGTTTTTCACACCACTGTAAGAACTCAGAAACGTTAGAATTTTTGAATCTTATAAATCCGTATCAATGATTTCAATAATTTATTTTAGAGACATATGATCTATCTATCTGTGTCATATTTAATAATCTTGCAGAGATTGTGTAAAATGGTCACGGGCGCACAAACTTTTGCACAGGACTGTTGAATGGGGTCAACAAGTAATTATTAACATAAATACAATATATCTTAATTAATAGAACAATGCTCTTATGTGTGTGTGTGTGTGTGTGTGTGTGTGTGTGTGTGTGTGTGTGTGTGTGTGTGTATGTGTGTGAGATGCCATGGGGAGCAACGCTCTCAGCTGCTCATGGCTTGTTGTAACTACAGCTGTTACTAAGGGGAGTTAAATCCCTTCACCACTCCCCCCCTACACACACACACACACACACACACACACATATGGTCAGAGGAAGGATTAGATCTTGACTACACCGATCAGCTGTTCACAGGTAAGCGAAGCTTTCTGCACTAATAATAATAATAATAATCATCATCATCATCATCATCATCATTATTATAGTAAGATTCTGAGACAGTTTATATTTATAACAGCGTGGAGTCACACACTGTACAGTATACCTGCAGAGGATATTTTATCACAGCATTCAGCAGTCAAGTGTGTGTGTGTGATGTGTGTGTGATGTGTGTGTAAGGATTGTAGGATTTGGGTGGAAGATGTTTGCGATGTCATGTGATCAGCAGGACACAGGATGGAGCGTCTCTGAGCTGTGTAGCTCCATGCAGGGTCTCCAGTGTGAGGACAGGTGACCACAGCTCTAACTCTACTTCTATTATTATATTATTATTATATTATACAGTATTTATAACTTACTTACCAACTCATCACACTGCGGGGTTAGAGAGTGTGTTCAGTGTCGAAAGAGTGTACGCACTGATCCTGTGAACGTGACACTGAACGTGTCACATCAGTTCATCGTTTTCCCGAGACGCTCATCTCGAGGGCCAGAAGTATTGGAACAGCCCCAGGAAAAAGGTGAGACGCTTGTTGAGGAGCTGAAGACTGAACACAGAGGACCGATATCCGAGGGGGTCGTGATCTCACACACTTCTGCTCACTATAGTCCTGATCTCACTCCATCCCATCAGACTCTCCTCCGGAAAGCAGGAGGAAGATTCACTTCTGATGAAGAACCGAAGACAGCGGTGCGTTCGTGTCTCGCTGCTCAGACGTAAACGTTTTTATTAAGGAGTGAAAACGAAAGCTTGGTGACAGACGGAAAATGATGGCGGAAAATGATGCATCTGTCGTTTCTAAAGCTTAATTACGATCAGTTCTGCCACCAGAACGCGGATCATTTTGTGATCATCAGCGCATTATTAAAGTAGCTTACGGATTTTCTTTCTGTCTTAACAAAAAAACTCGACCCTCAGGAGACGCTTCGCCCTGACGCCGGAGCTGAACAGCCCAGACAGGGGGCGACCCACAGGGGAACACACACCAACAGGTCTGAACAAGAGCTCATTCAACTCTCACACACATACACACACACACACACACACACACACACTGCAGGGGGTTTGCAGGTCACGTTGGTTGTTTCTTCTGTGCTGCACGTTTCATGTTCACTTCCCTTCATTACCCACAATGCCGTGTGACGACCTGCAGTGGGATTTAGTCCTTCCTTCATCTCTGTCTTTAGAGTGTGATGCAGCGGCGCTTTATCACCTTCACCTCTTTAACTTCTTACACACAGCAACCAACACACACTAAAACTACACTTTACTTTAATACTGTTTAACAGTTTGCTTTACACCCAGGATTAGGTTGTTTTTTTGTTTTTTTTAATCTGTAGAGGTTTTTCTCAGTGAAATGTCTTGTGTGTGTTTGTAGGGAGCAGGAGGAGAAGTTACAGGTGAGCAGGTCTACACTTCATCTTTACATAGCGTGTGTGTGTGTGTGTGTGTATAAAACAGCTGTGTTACACTGATCTGTGCTGGTCTCCTTTACAGAAGAGTGACGTCACCCGAACACCCCTCGAGCCCGGTACGATAATCTGATGGTCTACTGAAAATCTGATTTCATTCTACACTCAAAGACATGCTAGCTAGGAGCTGCAGCGCCCTCTGGTGGAAAGTGGAACTAATAAATACTCTAGTCACTCACTCACTCACTGTCTATAACGCTTTATCCTGTATACAGGGTCGCACACACACACTGATACACACACACACACACACACACACACACTCTGATACACACTATGAGCATAAATTTTGGAACACCAACTAGCCTAATCTGCATGTCTGTGGACTGTGAGAGGAAACCGGACGAAACCCATCAGGGGGGAACACACAAACGCCATGCGCACAGACAGACCTCGAGATGGGATCCGAACCCAGACCCTGGAGGTGCGAGGCGACACTACGCCACTGTGTGTGTTTTTAATTGAGTGTGTTTAAAAGTTTAAAAAGTACAAAGTTCATTAAGTCGTTCAGATTATTAGATTCTGGAGGAACATGGACACACACACACACACACACACACAAAGAGGCATAGGCCACATGGAGCACTTTAAACAGCAAAACAAAACAAAATGTAATAAAACATGATATTTGGGCTAAAAAATTTCTCACTCGGGTAAAAAAAGTGAATTTTATAGACAGGATTATAAAACACTAATATTTTAATAATACTTAACGCTTCTCATCTGATCCATGCTTCATTTTTCTTTTTCTTTTTTTTGTTTAAACAAACACATTTACTGAACACAGTTTCAAGCCCTTTTATGTTTTAGTGTCCGGAACTTTTTTGAATTCAAATCTTTTAACGGTTTTAACTGTCATTCAGATGAAACGTGGCCAGTTTAGATTTCACATGAAAAAGTGTCTTATTCTAAAATGATCAATTCTTAAGATATTGCAACATTAATGTGACATGGGTACGGACACTACAGGTTTATTTTGGAAAAGCTCCTTAATTTGGTAAGGAGGTCAATTTTACTATCAATACTCATGAATAAACATGGCTAATTTGCATTTGAAATGATTTGTTATTTGAAGCTCAACATCTGCCATGTTGCATAAACATCAGTAGTATCTTGTTTGGCCATACATATTTCATCTATTATACAGTATTTATAACATAATTTTTTTTTTTATCAGCACCGATACTGTGTTTTGGCTGCATGACTTTTGATTAACAGAAATCTTGGTTATGAAAATGACAGTCAAACTCAGAATGTTAATCTGTTTAAATGCCTCACACCTCCAGGGTCTGGGTTCGATTCTTACCTCGGGGGTCTGTGCGCATGGCATTTGCTATGTTCTCAGGATGTACCTCACCTTGTGCCCCAAGTCCCCTGGGATGTCCTCCAGTCCTCACACCCTGTACATGAATGAATGAACAAATATTCAGTGTTTCATAAAACATAATGAAGTTCAGCTCATTTGAGAGAGAGAGAGAGAGAGAGAGAGAGAGAGAGAGAGACAGTGAGATGCTGACATTAGAAATCTCAGCTGAGATCATTGAGTTTTAAACATAACACATGATAACAGAGATGATTATAATATAAATATTCTAATCCAGTAGAAATAAAAAAAGTAAACCAGATATTATTGCGTTAAAATAAACATCTCAGAACAACAGGAAATCAAACACACTGTTCAAAAAGAAAACCTACAGCATGAAGAAATAACTGGCTTTATTACTGTAATGCGTGTCATGCTTTTATTTTATTATAATAAATTGTATGGACTTGATAGATAGATAGACAGACAGACAGATAGATAGATGAATGGATAGATATATATAGATAGATAGATAGATAGATAGATAGATAGATAGACAGATAGACAGACAGATAGACAGATTTGCACAGACAGTCACAGTGTTGATATCTTGCATGTGTGTTTCTGTGCAGTGTGGATCACGGCACCGCGTCCTGACACGAGGAGGTGAGGATGATGAAGGTGCTGAAGATGATAAGGAGAACACCAGAGTGCGAGTCAGTATTATGCTGTAACTGGGTTAATAATGTGATTATATGAAGACGTACAGTATAGAGCATTATACACTAGTTGCTGAACTGCTGAAGATGGGCGTGGCCTAATGGGTCAATAAATAAAAATCTGCCTGTAATAGTTTAAAACTTTTTTTTTAAAACATCTACGACATGTGGTGCAGTTAAACCTGGAAAATGTGTGTGTGTGTGTGTGTGTGTGTGGTGGTGGTTGGGGGGGGGGGTAATTTACAATACAGTTATATGTACAGTACATTGGAGGGAAATTGATTTTTTATTTATTTATTATTATTATTATTATTATTATTATTATTATTATTATGATTTATTGTATTCCATCACATCCTGAAGTGTTTTCCTCCTCTACAGCAGTGTAATGTAACGTGTAATGTATTCTGTGTGTAACGTGTCATGTATTCTGTGTGTAACGTGTAATGTATTCTGTGTGTAACGTGTCATGTATTCTGTGTGTTCTGTGGTACAGAAGCGACTGAGAGTGCGACTCTTCACTTCATCCAGTGCTGATGATCAGCTGCACGCTGTGAGAGGAAGTAAGAGACAATCCGACTCTTCACCAGCAGAGGGCGAGGCAGAGTCGCCTGATTCAGAGGTACTGTTCACCTGACCCAGTCTTCTGTTCACACACCACTATGTACAGTACAGCCAGTTTACAGGACGTATTCACTGGTTAAAAGCGTTAAACACTGTGAAACATCTCTCTCTCTCTCTCTCTCTCTCTCTCTCTCACACACACACACACACACACACACACACACACACACACACACTCCGCAGTCGCTGATGCTGTTCCAGAGGCTGAGATCCAGGAGAACTCCAGCACACACACTCGTCCCTGTCAGCACCATCGCTGATCACTGCCTCATCGGAGACTTCAGCAAAGTACAGTACCACACACACACACACACACACACACACACACACACACACACACACACACACACACAGTACTGACACCTGTGACATGTGAAGTGATAGCTCGTGTGTTTTAATATGAAGCT
>CM060124.1:7559915-7572415 GCA_030522415.1 Channallabes apus
TTAGGGCGGGACAATATGATGATGATGATGAAATATAAATATCATGATCTATACAGTGAAACACTAGTGTTAGATATTACAGTTATAGTTTGTGTGTTTATGATGGACAAACTCCACTCACGCTCACAAAGCGAATAATTAGCTGACTGGATGTTAGTTTTTTGTGTTATGTAATGCAGTATGTTTTTCACCAGCCTTAAAGGAAAGTAATACTGAAATTTTTTGGTCCATCCTGAAATTGTCTTATTATTTTTTGTATTATTATCTTCACCATGGATCTTCCCTTGTGGATTTCATCAGCCCTACATTCAATTCATTAAAGCTCTTTGGATTTTGGATTAAAATATACACACTAAAGGCATCTCGGTGGCGTAGTGGTGATCACTGTGGTCTTGCACCTCCACCGTGTGTGTCAGGGTTCTGTTAGTTTCCAAATTGCCCGTAGTGTGTGAATGAGTGTGTGTGTTGTACAGTATGTGTGTGCCCTACAAGAGCCTGGATCGACACCCCATCCAGGGTGTAACCTGCCTTCTCTTCTGCTGCAGTGTTTTTAGATCTTTTATCATATACCATCAGTCCTGTGTCATGCCAACAGTAAAGCATCCTGAGACCAGTCTTATGTGGTGTCGGTTCTCAGCTAGGGGAGTGGGGCTCACTCACAATTTTGACTAAGAACACAACCATGAATAAAGAACGGTACAAAAACATCCCCTGAGAGAAACTTCTCCCAGCCATCCAAGAAGAGTTTGGTGACGAACAATGCTTTTCCAGCATGATGGAGCTCCTCACCATAAGGAAAAATTGGGAAGACTAAGTTGCTTGGAGAACAAAACCTGGAAATTTTGCGTCCATGGTCAGCAAACTCACTAGAACTTAATCCCATTGAGAACTTGTGGTCGAACCTCAAGAAGCGAGTGGACAAACAAAAACCAACAAATTCTGACAAACTCCAAGCACTGATTATGCCAGAATGGGCTGCGCCATCAGTCAGGATGTAGATTGACAGCATGACAGGGTGAACTGCAGAGGTCTTGAAAAAGAAGGACAACGTTGCAAATATCAACTCTTTGTATAAAGTTTATGTAATTGTCAATAAAAGCATTTGATGCTTATTAAATGGTTGATCATATTTCAGTATAACTGAGTAACACCTATTAAAAGATCTAAAAACACTGACTTTGTAAAAATTCATATTTGGGTCATTTTCAAAACTTATATGAGCTGTACAGTATGTAGTGTTTACAGCGCCCTCTGCTGTGTGTGAGACGAACTGCTACTGCAACAAAATCACCAACACCTCGTATAAGGCTCCTAAATGACCATTTACTGTAAGCAGTAGAGTCGAGTTATTTAATACCAATGATCATATGCATTTAAAAATATATAATTTTATATAAATTACGGAAAACTTTTCCTTTTAATGGCTGTAAATCAACATCGAGGAATACGGAACTTGGTATAACACAGTTAGGGGGGGAGGGAATGACATCTGGTCACGTGGGATGAGGAGTTGCTATGGTAACTATTGGCCAATCAGAGCGCACGGGCCTCATCCTGATTGGCGGAAGAAAAGAGGAGAATCAGGAAGCGTTTCTCTCAGAAGCGCAGAGATCTCCTTGTAAAGCTTCACATAGCGGAACTGTGCACCATGGCCGCCTACAAGCTGGTTCTGATCCGGCACGGAGAGAGCTGCTGGAACCAGGAGAACCGCTTCTGCGGCTGGTTCGACGCCGACCTGAGTGACGCGGGCATCCAGGAGGCGCGGAGAGGCGGCCAGGCGCTGAGAGGTGAGCAGCAGCAGCAGCGGCGGCGGCAAACCCTCGGTCAAAACCTGTTTCCCTCAAGCGAATGTGTTCCCTCTCGCGTAGTGATGGAGCTCGGTTTGGGCCGTACGTAGTGCGTCAGGGGCGTGTCCCAGCGTACGTCATTTACGCACGGAGCCAGCTCGTTGCTAGGATACTGCGGCTTTTTTTTTTGGTCTTTTGCGCGTGCATGCGCTTCTGTAATTTATATAAAAAAACTATCAATAAATAAACACATATTGAATTTTTATTACGTAAAATAGATTTCCTTTAGAAAGTATAGTCATATTATCTAATAAATACAGAAATCATTAAAGATTTAATTAAAAAACAAACAAAAACTAACTACATAATTACAGAAATATGTATAAATAAAATACAGAAATTATTATTTTAATTATAAGAATATGATTTATACATTGTCATATTTTTTAAACAAAAAAAAAAAACCCAGAAATAAACAGATAAAATTTATGTAGTTTAATAAGTGGACGCATAAATGTATACAACAGAATAAAATAGTCTAAATATTTACAATAAATTATATACCTGTTTTTCATATTTTCTATAACTGGAAAAACTGATTTGAAGAATTTTTTATTTTATTTTTTTACAAAATAATGGTATACATTTTTTATACAGTTTATTGACTTATAATTAGTCAATATATTTTATTTGTATTTTAGAAGATTTGCATTTTTGTTAGGAAATAGGATTATAGTTTTGTGACTGGGTAATAGAGATGGGGCTGAAAAAAAATCTGCTTGGTTATAAATCATGATTTATGTAGCGCTGCATGGACTCTAAAATAAATTTTTAATTTAGATTTGTTTGCGTTGGTGGTGGAGAAAAAAAGGTTTCAGTTCCACTGTAATCCTACAGGTGGTGCTTTTCACACATGGGCAGGCAGCATGGTGCTCTGCGTGATGGGGAGAATTATTTCATTTGTTTGGAGTTATAATAAAAAATCTGGGGGAAAAAAAGTGTAATATCCAAATTTTTAAAAGAACATGAATTTATCTCTTTGCCTGAGTTCATGTTCTTCTTCTTGGCCTGTTGCACCGCTACAGAAGCAGGTTATGAGTTCGATGTGTGCTACACGTCTGTGCTGAAGCGGGCCATCAGGACCTTGTGGCTGGTGCTGGACGGCATCGATCAGATGTGGCTTCCCGTGCATCGCACCTGGCGTCTGAACGAGCGGCACTACGGCGGCCTGACAGGGTTAAACAAGGCCGAGACGGCGGCCAAGCACGGGGAGGAGCAGGTGAAGATCTGGAGGCGCTCGTACGACATCCCACCGCCTCCCATGGAGCCCGAGCACGACTTCTACTCCAGCATCAGCAAGGTGATACCTTACTCAATAACACACCTCACTGTACAACACCCTAAAAACCCCACGTTCTCTAAATACGCTAAATGGCAGTGTATTAACTCTCATTAAGCCACGCCCTTTTCCTATTTTTTTTAACACCAGTTTTCCTACATCTTTTTCTGATGAAACATTATTTTTATGTGTTTTTTCCTCAAATGGCTTTTTTCATGACACTTTTGTCACCTGTCGATCAAGAAAGTTATTGCATTGATCATATATTTAACACAAGGTAGTAAACATCAGTACTTCCATTATATCGTCATCATGACCTCATCAAGTCACAGCCTTATACTTTAATAAAGCTTTCCCTGAAACCCGTCCCGAGTCTGGGATTTTACAGCACTGTCCATCGCTTTCCCGCAGGACCGTCGCTATGCCGACCTGACGGCAGACCAACTGCCATCGTGT
The DNA here is from genome assembly GCA_030522415.1 of Channallabes apus. Taxonomy (NCBI): domain Eukaryota; kingdom Metazoa; phylum Chordata; class Actinopteri; order Siluriformes; family Clariidae; genus Channallabes; species Channallabes apus. The sequence goes on from CM060124.1 coordinate 7,563,498, forward strand.
GAGAGCCTGAAGGACACGATCGCTCGCGCTCTGCCCTACTGGAACGATGAAATCGTCCCACAGATCAAGGAGGGCAAGAGGGTGCTGATCGCCGCCCACGGCAACAGTCTCCGGGGCATCGTCAAGCACCTGGAGGGTGAGGAGTTCTCCCAAATCTCAGCCTGCGAGCCTAGTATCAGCCTAAACTCAGTCCTCTAGAGCAGGACGTACACCGCAAAGGAGAAGTGGACAGGAGGAACGGAGCTTCTGAAGAAAAATTATATTTTAATTAGTTTTTAGTTATTTGGATAGTTTGCCATTCCGTTAGATGGGGAGTTACAGTAGATGGTTAAATCTGAGGAGTTACTTAAATAGTAGTTAGTTGGGAAAACATAGTTGGAAGGGTGATTACATAGTAATTTAGCTAGACAGGGATTAAATTGGTTAGATGTAGAGTTGGTAGAGTTTAACTGGTCGGATGCGGAGTTTAACCGGTGGGAAGCGGAGCTTAACCGGTCGGAAGCGGAGCTTAACCGGTCGGAAGCGGAGTTTAACCGGTGGGAAGCGGAGTTTAACCGGTCGGCAGCGGAGTTTACCCGGTCGAAAGCGGAGTTTACCCGGTCGGAAGCGGAGTTTAACCGGTCGAAGGGGGAGTTTAACCGGTCGGATGCCGAGTTTAACCGGTCGGAAGCGGAGTTTACCCGGTCGGCAGCGGAGTTTACCCGGTCGGCAGCGGAGTTTAACCGGTCGGCAGCGGAGTTTAACCGGTCGGATGCCGAGTTTAACCGGTCGGAAGCGGAGTTTACCCGGTCGGCAGCGGAGTTTAACCGGTCGGAAGCGGAGTTTAACCGGTCGGAAGCGGAGTTTAACCGGTCGGAAGCGGAGTTTAACCGGTCGGATGCCGAGTTTAACCGGTCGGAAGAGGAGTTTAACCGGTCGAAAGCGGAGTTTAATAAATTGATCAATGGCTTAGTTAGACTGAAGGCAGTAGTTAGCTGGGTGGACATAGTTAGATGGATGTGTAGTTAGACAGTTACAGTAGATGTGCAATTAGTTAGATGTTAGTTAGATGGAGAGTTAAACAGTTTGTATCTGAGTAGTTAGATAGTTAGCTGGTAAATAGTTATGTGGTTAGTTTAGTCCTGCGCAATTAATCACATAAAAATTTAAATCCTGATTAGACCTGTGCAATTATTGAATCATAAGAAGCAGCAATTTATTACAGGTGATGTATTATTTATATTATTATTTCTTTAAGTACTTGTTTATTTTTTTCTATACATTTGGGGTGATTAATAAATATTGGCACACGTCCTGCTAGTGAGAACATTTTGCCGTTATTTGGTTGTAGCCAGGATAAAATAGTACGTTTAATAGTTAAATGTTACAGATTAAATCATAATATACAGTATATCAAAATAATTGCAATGTGATTACTTTTTAATCACGGGGGTAATTATGAAAATCAGTAGTTTGATGAGTAGTTATCCAAACCTAGTTAGTTATCTAGTAGTTAATTAATATTTGCTCTGGAGTTATTCTGGCTCAATGTTTCTTCCTGTAATTCTTCAGTGTTTCTCCAGAGTTACAGGTTCACACACTGCTCTGTTTCACACACCGCCCCCTACTGTTCACTCTGGCATTACACCATTTTCATCATGTTAATCCATGATCACATGACTAAGGTCTATAACATCTGACTCATCTGTATTATTATTGTGTGTGTGTGTGTGTGTGTGTGTGTGTGTTCAGGTATGTCAGAGGAGGCCATCATGGAGCTGAACCTGCCCACAGGAATCCCCATCCTGTATGAGCTGGACAAGAACCTGAAACCTGTTAAGCCCATGCAGTTCCTGGGGGACGAGGAGACGGTGCGCAAGGCCATGGAGGCTGTGGCTGCTCAGGGCAAAGCCAAGAAATAGAGAGAGAGACGTGTGGGAGGAGACGGCGGGAGAGGTTTATCAAACATGTGTTTAGTCTTACGGTCCCTAAAGAACATTATCTGGGGTTCACACAAAGCTGAACTTATTGGACATCATTCGGTCAGAATTTGGAGCAAATTTCAGAAAATTTTCCTCAGCAGTATAAAGCGGTTGAACCCCAGCGTGACCCGAGACATCCTTGTGCATTTAAAGTGCTGCATTTTTCCGTGTGCTTCAATAGAACAGACTCGGCTTTGCTCGGTGTTGGAAGCTCTACGGCAACGGTATCCAAGCAACAGCACTTAAAGGACAACGGGGCAGCGGATAAATCCACCGTGTGTGTGTCTGTGTGTGTGTGTGTCTTTTGTAGAAAGGAAGCCGAATGTGCTGTGTTCCAAATTGCACCGTGACTCACACTGAGCATCGCACGCCCACCCACAGCATAGCACTTAAAATACACACACACACACACACACACACACACACACAAAATCAGAACATCATATAACAGATTATACCCTGGAGTTAAGCATGAGGACCAAGAATCATAACTTTTAAAGTTTTAAGATGCGCTTTTGTCTCAACAGCTAAGCGTGCGTGTGTGTGTGTGTGTTTTTGTGTGTGTGTGTTACATGCCGTGTAAATCTGATTGTATTGTATCTGATTGTATGTCGTAACCCTGAAATGGTCTATATTAATCCAGGTATATGAACGTGACTCCCGTAAGCGTAGGTGTTCTGTTACGATGCCTTGATTTACTTCTGCCCGACTGAATGTCTGATCTGAACCTACACTGGAGTTTCTGTGTCTCACTTAATAAATGCTGATTGAAAAGAAAGATGGTGGAAATGTGGTGTTTATTTAATGGAATGACAATTCTGACTAATATTCACACATACACACATATACACTGATCAGCCATAACAATAGTGTGTACGCCCCCCCCCCCCTTTAATTGTTAAACAGTAACACACTGCGTGTTCTAACTGAAACTAGCATTAACCTTTTCCTTAATTTGAGCGACTCTTCTATTGAATTAGACTACACTGGCCAGTCTTCGATCCCCATGTCCACACACACACACACACACACACACATGCTCATTGACACACTACAGGCAATTTGGGGACGTCAATTAGCCTCATCTGCATGTCTTTGGAATGTGGCAGAAAACAGGAGGACCTGAAAGAGACCCACTGGGCATGAGGAGAATATGCGAACTCCATACATGTACATAGACCCTGAGGTGGGAATCAAACCCTCGTCCTGGAGTGCTAACCCACTATGCCACTGTGTCGCCCCATCGCTATTATTCTATTTTTAGTTTTTAGTTTTTCTACTTTATTATTTCTGTGTTCATTTAATAAATTATACATTTATCTATTGTTTCGTGTATTTGGGTATTTATCTGTAATTTCCCTACATTGCACATTTCTTTATTGTAGATCTTTATACTGTTTTTGATATTTTTTTTAATTCATTAAATATAGCTCCAAATCAATGATGATCGGGGCCAAGCACCTGCATTATCGACATATATAGCTATATAGTTATACAGTGGAACCTCGGATTACGAGTAACGCGGTTTACGAGTGTTCCGCAAGACGAGCAAAGATTTTTTATAAATTTTGACTTGAAAAACGAGCATTGTCTTAGTTTACAAGCACCGAGTATCATGTATCACGCGTGCGCTTCTTGTTTTGACGCCGAGTGTCACGTGATCACAACTGAGCCAACAGTTTTTCTCTCTCTTGCGCTGCGGAATTGTAGGTAATAGTCTCCCCCTGCTGGGTGAATACACACACATGCGCTGGCTCAGTTGTGATGACGTGACGCTCGGCGTCAAAACAAGAAGCGCATACGTGTTACATGATACTCGGTGCTTGTAAACTAAGACAATGCTCATTTTTCAGTGCTTGCAGTTTTTGAGTGTGTGTGTGTGTGTCTGTGTAAGGCAGAGAGAGTGTGTGTTTGTTTGAGAACCTGAGAGAAGGGGGACTGTAAACGCGAGCGAGTGTGTGTGTGTGCACGCGCGCTCATTCACTTACACCAAGACACACACACAAACACACACACGCTCGCTCGCGTTTACAGCCCCCCTTCACTCAGGTTCCCAAACTAACACACAGCAACTCTTCTCTGTCGTGATTGTTTTCAAAGGTGAGGAGGTGGTTAATTTGTTTTTTGTTGTTGTTGTTTTACTTTACAGCAGTGATTCCGTTAGTATGCGTTCACGCGAGTGTGGCTAGCGATGCTCCTTGCTAATTTTTAAACGGTTTTAAAAAAGGTCTCCGTTAATGTGAGTGTGGGCATGCACATTTTACACACACACAGCGCCTGTGAGCACAAACGGAAACACTTATCTGTCGGGATTTATTTTTACAGTACGTTTTTTTAAAGGTAAAGTGCAGGTCAATTTGCTTTATTTTTACTTTATATTTTGTGTTAATTATTTTTATTTATTTATTTTTTTGGGGCTGTAGAAACAAATAATTTGAGTTTCCATTATTTCCTATGGGAAAATTTAATTTGGTTTATGAGTGTTTTGGAATACGAGCCCGCTTCCTGAACGAATTATGCACGTAATCCGAGATTCCACTGTATAACTAAAGAAGTTATTAGCTACTTTTAACTATAAGGTTAAGGCCTCGTCACGGCTGCACCGTTACGGATATTAAAAATCCCTTCATAATTTTGCACACCCACTGTCTTGAGATCGTATGAACCCAGTTGGGTGGCGATCGTATAAATCCCCCAGGAGGAGAATATAAAAATTTGGTTTTGATACATTTGGTGGATTTTGCCAACAACCCAAAATAACTGACTTCCTGTTGAGTTGAGCCCATGACATGCATAGCGATAATTGCTCAGCTCAGGGAAATCTAAATGTGTAAGAAGTTTTCCATGTGCAAGTGTGTATGTATGAGCTATTCAGTAAAAACTCCTGAGAAGGCTCTGTACCACACCCAGGGCCCAGTCGCTCAGGGGTCCTAATGGCAGCAGATTCCGATTTGTGTGCTGATTTTCTTGACTTTTTGAGCAAAAGCCTTGGATTCTGGAAAAAAATATCTTATTTAGAAGAAATATAGTTGCAAAGAAAAGATGATGGATCCTGAGCATCTGCGTCATCGCCACCCGGGCGCACCAGAAAGACAGTGAGCATGTGCATTTAAAAAGCAAACACCAATACTATTACGACATAATGTATAACTACATAATTATATATAACTAAGGAAGTTATTAACCACTTTTCACCATATGTTTAAGGCTGAACCGTGTGAGAATAAAAAAAAATCCCTCTGCGATTGTTAAATTCCATCGGGTGCGTTTTGCACCTGACTTTCTGTTAAGTAGATTAGCTTGTTGTTTAGCTCAATGAGAACTAAATGTTTCCAGCAGATTTCAACCTGATTGCTGATTCTTATGACTTTTTCAGCATGTTAAACACGATGAACAAGAAAGGCCCTCTGCACACTATGATGTCATACTGCTTGGGCCTTAACAAGAACTAAAGCAGATCAGCTGCTTTATATCGCAAGCAATCAAAAACTTATCGTTAAGCCATTTCCCTCTGGGATTAATAAAGTTGTTTGAATCTTGAATTTCGTTGAGAAAGAAGGTCACTCTGTATGCGTTTCTTTCTTTTTTTCGCCACAACAAAGATGGCGTCCCGAGTGTACCACGCTCACTCTCGACCAATCAGAAAGCAGCCTCGCGCTGTTACTACCAGCCAATCAGGGCTGTTCGGGTTCCCCTTGAAAACATGTCGCCCATGAAGCTGTGTGTTCCAGGTAGGTGAAGGGTTTAAACAGTTCCGTTTATCCGCGGTTGGTGTTAACTCGACAGGCTGAGGTGTTTAATGACACGTCGGTGCGATTGTCGGGTTTGTTGGCGGAGTTTAGGTGAATGTTTAAAGCGAACTCGTCCACAGTTTCATACTGAATCATCAACAGCAGGAGCACGCGCTACAGCGTGACGTTTTAAAATACCGTTTAAAAATAATTCAAAAATTATACTGAACATGCAGTGACGCGCGCGCTGTTTATCACTCGCTTTACACTGTATATGTACACAGTGGGGTGTGTGCGCGCGTGCTGTGGACTTGTTAAAACTCCTTCATGGGAAAGTGAGCGCGCAGGGTGAGTGAGTGAGTGAGCGAGCCCCGCCCACCGCCCGGGGCGCGTCACTGCGCTCGAGCCAGACATTCCATTCAAGAACGTTTTGATCGGATTCCACGTAGAGCGGTCACGTGCAGCCCCCCTGACTGTACACGTACCACCGAGATGCGTCCGAACACGTCTCGAGCTCAACAAACACTGAGTCGGCTTCAGACACTGCAGGAATTTACGCATAGGGTGTGGTCCAGGGTGGGCCGTGGGGGGGGGGGGGGGGGTAAGAAGGGCAGGTAGGGGTGGGGTCACGAAGACACGCACAAGCCTGTGCATAGAGATACAAAAGGCTTATAGAGAGACACGAGCCTGTGCGTACACCTGCAGGACAGTTATAGAGAGACACGAGCCTGTGCGTACACCTGCAGGACAGTTATAGAGAGACACGAGCCTGTGCGTACACCTGCAGGACAGTTATAGAGAGACACGAGCCTGTGCGTACACCTGCAGGACAGTTATAGAGAGACACGAGCCTGTGCGTACACCTGCAGGACAGTTATAGAGAGACACGAGCCTGTGTGTACACCTGCAGGACAGTTATAGAGAGACACGAGCCTGTGTGTACACCTGCAGGACAGTTATAGAGAGACACGAGCCTGTGCGTACACCTGCAGGACAGTTATAGAGAGACACGAGCCTGTATGTACACCTGCAGGACAGTTATAGAGAGACACGAGCCTGTGCGTACACCTGCAGGACAGTTATAGAGAGACACAGGTCTGTGCGTACACCATAGAGAGACACGAGTCTGTGTGCGCACCTGTAGGACACTTGCAGAGAGACACGAGTCTGTGTGCGCACCTGTAGGACACTTACAGAGAGACATGAGCATATACGCACACATACAGGAGTCATAGAGAGACACAAGCCTGTGCACACATGTACTGGATGCTCATCGAGAGACAAATCCATGGACACACTGATACAGGATGCTTATGGAGAGACGACGTATGCGAGTCTGTGTACACTGTGTGTTGTGTCGTGTCCCTAATACACCAGACTCTCCTGTTCTTCAGCGTCTCATTAAATGAGTGTGTGTGTGTGTGTCTCAGGTGAAAGGCTTTGCAGTGTGGAGGACTGCACCCCCGGCGCGGGCACATATCTGCGGCACGGCTCCGTTTTCGCCTCGCTGGCCGGCTACGTGCTCAGGAGGAATGAAGGCGAGGAGGTGAGGACGTGAGCGAGTGAGACATGACACACAGCTGTTTACGTATGGGGGGGGGGGGAGCCTGAGCCGTGCAGGTTTGAGCAGACATGCCCAGTTTATGGCTCTTTGTTTCTGTTCTTCGGGAAAATCCTCAGCTTTTGTTTTTCTTCTGGTTTTCAGTGTTTTCGATTGTACAGGAATTTCAGTCTGATCTGAATCTTTGTTTGTTTTTGTTTATTATTTATTGTTATCATAGCTACCAGTGATCTCAGTAGTTAAAGAGACAGAAGCCCAGCTTTTGCCTGACGTTGGAGCCATCGTCACCTGTAAGGTAGGTGTGTGTGTGTGAGAGAACTCTCTCAATCCTGGAAAACACTTTTATAGACCCAGGATGTCCTTTAATATGTGTGTGTGTGTATATATATATATATATATATATATATATATATATATATATATATATTATAATATTTATTATAATATATATATATATATATATATATATATATATATATATATATTATAATATTTATTATTATTATTATTTTAACTGTTTGAGATGAAATCCAGTCCAAACTGGAACCAGTAAAACCTTTTCATCAAATTAAGAGATGACGGCGAGCGCCAGCGAGTGTGTGGTTCATTTTAAACATTCCGTCATTAGTGTACAGTATAAACAGTGCAGGTTCACTTCTTCACTACTTCATTCACTCTTCAGATATTTCTTCTTTTCTCTCTTTGATGTGCCTCTCGTTTACATTAACACACATTAATGACTTAATTTTTACACACATTTAAATATTTAAAATTTTTAACACATTTCTTGATTGTTTTCCACTTCTCCTTTTTTCTATATTTTACCTCTTTCATTCCTTGTAGTTTATTTTTCATCACTCATCTTCTACTGTATACCGCTTTATCCTGTATTCAGGGTTGCGGGGATCTCGATCCCAGGAGGCTTAGGGCACGAGACAGGGTACACCCTGGACAGCGTGCCAATCCATCACAGGGCACACACACTGTGTAATTAACATGTTATAAAAACAGTTTATACCCGTCAAATTCCAGTGCGCACACACTACGGGCAATTTTTTGGGAACACCAATTAGCCTAACCTGCATATCTTTGGACTGTGGGAGGAAACCGGAGTACCCGGAGGAAACCCACCAAGCACGGGGAGAACATGCAAACTCTATGCACACAGAGACGGGAATCGAGCCTGGCCGGGAATCGAACCCGGACCCTGGAGGTACAAGGCGACAGTGCTAACCACTACACCACCGTGCCGCCTTTCCTTCTTTTTTTTCCTCCTTTATTCCTTTCTTTCCTTTCTTTCCTTTTTCACTTCTTTACATTCCTTCCTTCATTCATTCCTTTCTTTCACTTAATTTTTTTTTTACCTTTCTTCCTTCATCTTTTTTCTTCTTTTCCCTGATTTCTTTCCTTTCCTTCCTTGCTTCATTTCTTTACTTTCATTCTTTCGTTTATACATTTTTCTTCTTTTCCTTCATTCTTTCCTTTGAATTTCTCACCCTTTCATTACTTTAATTTCTTTCCTTTCTGTCCTTATTTCACTTTTCTTCTTTTAGCTTCCTTACGTTATTTCCGTTTTTTTCTTCTGTTCACTTTTCCTTTTTTTCGTATTCTTCCTTCTCTCCCACCTTTCCCCTACTTTCCTTCCTTTGTTTTATTTACTTTCCT